>JAVIAB010000107.1:43206167-43493667 GCA_032433765.1 Megaustenia siamemsis | reverse complement strand
TTTGCAATTCTTTTAAGATCATTCCATGTCTTCCCCATCATCTTCATCTCTGCTTCAATCTGTCTTCTCCAAGAATTCCTTGGTCTTCCTCTTTGTCTTTTCCCCTGGGGATTCCAAAAAAGGGCCTGTTGTGTAATACTCTCAGTTGGTTTCCGTAGTGTGTGTCCTATCCATCGCCATCGTCTTCGCTGTATTTCTTTATCCACTGGTATTTGACCGGTACATTTCCATAATTCCACGTTTGTGACTTTGTCCTGCCATTTCCATCCCTTTATTCTGCGCAAGCATCCATTAATGAAAGTCTGTACCTTCGTGATTGTCAATTTTGTTATTCTCCATGTTTCACAGCCATATAATAGAACCGACTTAACATTGGAGTTGAAAATTTGTATTTTTGTATTTAGCCTAATTTCTTTGGATTTCCATATGTTTCCCAGTGCAATGAAAGCTCCTCTTGCTTTTGATATCCTTATTTTGGTATCGTTTTCTGTTCCTCCCTCTTTATCTATATTACTGCCCAGATATATATAAGATTGTACGTCTAGTAGAGGTATTTCTCCTAGTTTTATTTGGTTATTGCCAACTGCAATAATTCTCATAATGTTGGTCTTATCTCTATTAATCTTTAGTCCTAGCTGTTGTGATCTCTCATCTAATATACTCATTTTATCTTGCATCTGTTGGTGGCTGTGTGATAGGAGAGCTATGTCATCAGCAAAGTCTAAATCATCAAGTTGTTTGGTCAGTGACCACTGGATCTATCAAGTTATCAAGTTCACATCTTGTACATCCACTTCCTCTGTCACCTTCCTAGATCTTATCGTTTCTTTGGGTACTTCTGGCCTCCATACTTCGATTTTCTATAAACCCACAGACGCCCATTGCTATCTTCTCTACACTTCATCCCATTCACCTTCTTGTCGTGATTCTATTCCGTTCTCTCAGTTATTGCGTCTCCGTCGCATCTGCCAGGATGACCAAGATTTCCTCCTACAGGCTCACCTCATGTTAGGTTTCTTCAGCCGCCGGCTTTATCCAGACTCGATCCTCCAGTCTGCCCTCCAGCGGGTCCTCCTTATCTCCCGTCCCGAGGCACTCACCCCTTCCAACCGCCCCCCTTCTGAGAGAACTATACTCACCCTCACATATCATCCCCACAACTTAGCTGCTGTGAGGATACTCAACCGCTACCGTTCCATTCTCCTCTCTGATCCCACTACCCGTCTACTTTTTAGTGATCCCCCGATGATCGCCTTTAAGCGCGACAGGAATTTGAGAGATATTTTGGTTAGGAGCCATCTCCCTTGCTCCCACCCTCAACACTTCGGTACGGCCCCTTGTGGTCGAAACTGTATTACCTGTGCCTATGTGCTCCCTGCTGACTCGGTTTTGTTCCCTAATGGACGGTTCGAGATCAAGCATAGCTTCACATGTGTGTCCCGCAACATCATTTATGCCATCATATGCCAACGATGCCATATGACCTATATTGGTGAGTCTGGAAGAAGATTAGCGGAAAGATTTTGTGAACATCTACGTGATGTCCAACAAAATACTGGTACTCCGGTATCTTCCCACTTCAACTCCCCTGATCACAAGGGCAAAGACGACATCCGTGTCACTGGTATTGTCCTTTGTCACTCTGGCGACCGCAGCCGCTATACTTTGGAAAATCGCCTTATAGTCCAGTATGGTTCGCTGACCCCGAGAGGTATGAATGTATCACACTCATACGCATAGTTTCTTTTTGCTTGCTCCTTCCCTTTTGCATAGCCTTCTCTACTACACATATTTGGGTTCTTTGGTCTACTTACTATGCCATACTTTTTATAGTTCTTCTCCTCTAGTCCTTATGAGACACTTCGGTTTTCTCCTCTATAAAATTTTTTTTTTTCTGTGCTTCTTACCCCTCATTTATTTTACTGTACCCCACTCTCAGACATCTCACTCTTAGCGTCTTTTTACACCTGTCAGACTACTATTCGATTCTTTCTCCTTTGTGTTTGCACACTGACCCCTGTGTTTACTCATCTGGTTCTGTTTACATTTACGCACTTTTTCGCACGATTTTCGACGTTCACGACAGCCGCACTTGGTTACGATTTTATTTTGGATTTGACAGGATAGTTTTACTTTTTGTTGTTGTTTTCTTTAACACATTTCGATTGTTTTTGTTTTGGTTGTTTCGTTATTAATTTGTGTGTGTGTGTTTTTATTGTTTGTTCCTGATGAAGGCCTATTGAGCCGAAACGTTGTTTAGTCTGTGTCGTCCACTTGTCACGTAAAGCTTCTTACATACCTTTTTTTATTTTTAATTTTTCCTCATATTCAGCTTTACTGCAGCTTCGCATTTTTATGCCTTAACCCTTTACTAGTACAATACAGCTGCTACTTAATGTTTGTATTTCGTCCTTAGTGTTTACTTTAGTATTTATATCTTAGTTTTATCCTTTTACTTGACTGCCATTTTGATCATCCTTTAGTTTTTTGTACGTTTGCCACCTATTACGTTGTTATCATTGTTGTGATCACCATCATCACTCATACCTTATTTTAGTTTTAGTTCTTTTTTGCCTGTGTTAGCTTAGTCCTTTCACTTGTTCCTTTCTCTGACAGCATGCCCACACTTAAACAGTTTTCGAACTCCATACGCCGAGGTACTCTTTTAGCCTTCCAGTATTTACCTACAGACATCTCTTCTATATCCACGGAACTCGCCTTTACTACTTATAAGCTTACCAGATTTAGTTGCCACGTTAATTTCCTCCAAAATTGTATACGATTTAAGATTCTCCCTTTTGGGTTCCGGTCTAAATTCACCCCCTTTGTCCACCAGCCCAACCTTAGTGAAATTAGGCGATTTGATAGTATTGAAAGACGCCTTGGTTTCCATCGTATGAGGCTCGTTCTAGCCAACTACACCAGGTTGGTCTCCCACCTGCGCACTCAGCGTCTATTGCTGGTGTCGAGACTCAGGTGTTTAATGACCGGCTCAGACCATTTTATCCGACAGATCATCCACGACTTTAATAGGCAACTCTATATTTTTATGACCTCCCAGCACAAGAAGAAGATCTCCTTCCTCCGCCCCGCCCCACCTTCCTCTATACCTGCTACGTCAGCTACCGACTCTTTAGTTTTTTGTATACCCCCGACCTCCATCTCTCACATAATGAGAGGTCTGTTCTCTCTAAAGGTTTAAAATTTATCCCCCTTCGTCCCTTTAGTGACCATTATAATCTTTGTAAGGATGTCCATGATTTCCATAGACGTATGCGCTTGAAGCTCCATTACTCTGGCACTACTGCAACTTCCACCTTATCTACCCCTGTAGACGAGTTTTCCCGCTTCCACTCCCGTAAATCGGATTGGACCCCTCAACCCGGCGCATCCCAGGCCTTGGATCACTACATTAATGTCACCTCACGTGAGATACTACAACTGTGCCCTAGAAAACTTCACCGCTCTAATTTATCTCCCTCTGAGCTTCGAGCCCTCTCTAATCTCCGCCGCCGAGAAGACATTGTCATCAAACCGGCCGATAAAGGGGGAGCGGTGGTAGTTTGGCGCAGAGACTTATACATTTCAGAGGGCAACAAACAACTATCCAATACCACGTTTTATAAACCCCGTCCTGATGACGCTACTGTCCCCCACAATAAACAGGTCCAATCTACCATCAAAGAACTGATCCGTGACCACCTCCTTCCCCTAGCGCGTCTCGCCTTATTATCCCGAATAGTGGTCTTGGGAAACCATCTTTCTATATGCTCCCCAAAATTCACAAAATCGACTATCCAGGACGCCCCATCGTGTCTGCGTGTGCATGCCCGACTGAACACATATCTGACTATCTAGACAGTGTCTTCCAGCCCATGGTTGCCAGTCTTCCTTCATATGTCAAGGACACTAACCATGCACTTAATATCTTCTCTTCTATCTCTCTCTCCCATGGTCGCTCATACCGACTTTTTACCTTGATGTTTGCTCCCTCTACACCTCTATTCCTCACTCCGACGGCCTCTTAGCTCTACGTTTCTTTCTTGACCAGAGACAACACCCCTCTGTGGATACTGCCACTCTTCTCCGCCTTACTGAGCTTGTACTCAACCTCAATACCTTTGAGTTCAATGGTGACTTCTATGATCAGGTTAGTGGAGTAGCCATGGGCACCAAGATGGGCCCTAGCTATGCTTGCCTGTTTATGGGCTACCTTGAGTACCAATTTCTCAATTCATATCAAGGTCCCCTTCCCATCATATACCTTCGGTACATTGATGACTGCTTCGGACTTACCGATCTACCTGAGGATGACCTCTCCAGGTTTATCGACCACATTAGTGGCTATCACAAAGCTATCAAGTTCACATCTTGTACATCCACTTCCTCTGTCACCTTCCTAGATCTTATCGTTTCTTTGGGTACTTCTGGCCTCCATACTTCGATTTTCTATAAACCCACAGACGCCCATTGCTATCTTCTCTACACTTCATCCCATTCACCTTCTTGTCGTGATTCTATTCCGTTCTCTCAGTTATTGCGTCTCCGTCGCATCTGCCAGGATGACCAAGATTTCCTCCTACAGGCTCACCTCATGTTAGGTTTCTTCAGCCGCCGGCTTTATCCAGACTCGATCCTCCAGTCTGCCCTCCAGCGGGTCCTCCTTATCTCCCGTCCCGAGGCACTCACCCTTCCAACCGCCCCCCTTCTGAGAGAACTATACTCACCCTCACATATCATCCCCACAACTTAGCTGCTGTGAGGATACTCAACCGCTACCGTTCCATTCTCCTCTCTGATCCCACTACCCGTCTACTTTTTAGTGATCCCCCGATGATCGCCTTTAAGCGCGACAGGAATTTGAGAGATATTTTGGTTAGGAGCCATCTCCCTTGCTCCCACCCTCAACACTTCGGTACGGCCCCTTGTGGTCGAAACTGTATTACCTGTGCCTATGTGCTCCCTGCTGACTCGGTTTTGTTCCCTAATGGACGGTTCGAGATCAAGCATAGCTTCACATGTGTGTCCCGCAACATCATTTATGCCATCATATGCCAACGATGCCATATGACCTATATTGGTGAGTCTGGAAGAAGATTAGCGGAAAGATTTTGTGAACATCTACGTGATGTCCAACAAAATACTGGTACTCCGGTATCTTCCCACTTCAACTCCCCTGATCACAAGGGCAAAGACGACATCCGTGTCACTGGTATTGTCCTTTGTCACTCTGGCGACCGCAGCCGCTATACTTTGGAAAATCGCCTTATAGTCCAGTATGGTTCGCTGACCCCGAGAGGTATGAATGTATCACACTCATACGCATAGTTTCTTTTTGCTTGCTCCTTCCCTTTTGCATAGCCTTCTCTACTACACATATTTGGGTTCTTTGGTCTACTTACTATGCCATACTTTTTATAGTTCTTCTCCTCTAGTCCCTTATGAGACACTTCGGTTTTCTCCTCTATAAAAATTTTTTTTTTTCTGTGCTTCTTACCCCTCATTTATTTTTACTGTACCCCACTCTCAGACATCTCACTCTTAGCGTCTTTTACACCTGTCAGACTACTATTCGATTCTTTCTCCTTTGTGTTTGCACACTGACCCCTGTGTTTACTCATCTGGTTCTGTTTACATTTACGCACTTTTTCGCACGATTTTCGACGTTCACGACAGCCGCACTTGGTTACGATTTTATTTTGGATTTGACAGGATAGTTTTACTTTTTGTTGTTGTTTTCTTTAACACATTTCGATTGTTTTTGTTTTGGTTGTTTCGTTATTAATTTGTGTGTGTGTGTTTTTATTGTTTGTTCCTGATGAAGGCCTATTGAGCCGAAACGTTGTTTAGTCTGTGTCGTCCACTTGTCACGTAAAGCTTCTTACATACCTTTTTTTATTTTTTAATTTTTCCTCATATTCAGCTTTACTGCAGCTTCGCATTTTTATGCCTTGACCACTGGATCCCATTTCTGTTGTTTTGAGTTATTTTCATAATCCAATCTATGGCCAGTAGAAAGAGAAATGGAGACAGAAGGCATCCTTGCCTTACTCCTGTTCTTATTTCAAATGCTTCTGTAAGCTGTCCTTCATGCACCACACTACATTTTGTTCCTTCATACATTGTTTTTATCAGGTTAATAAACTTTATGGGGATTCCGTAATGACTCAGCAACTTCCAAAGCATTCTTCTGTCTAAACTATCAAATGCCTTTCCGTAATCTATGAATCCAATATAAAGTGGGGATTTTAGTTCTAAACTTTGTTCAACTATTATACGTAGAGTAGTTATTTGATCAGCACATGATCTGTTCTTCCTAAAACCTGCTTGTTCATCTCTCAAGTGTTTCTCTATAGCCTCTTTTAGTCTCCCCAGAATGATTCTGCCTAATATTTTTCCTGGCACTGATAGTAGCATAATTCCCCTATAATTGTGCACTCCTGTAAACTTCCTTTCTTTGGTAGTTTGATCATATAACCTTCTCTCCAGTCTTTAGGTATTTCTTCCCTCTCCCAAATTTTATCCAATAGATTATGTAACATCTTGGTAGAGGTGATAATATCTGCTTTGATGGCTTCCGAAGGAATTTCATCTGGTCCTGTGGCTTTACCATCTTTTAATAGTTTGATGGCTTTCATTATTTCTTCTTTGCTTGGTTTTCCGCAGTTAACGTGTAATTCTTCTTCTGCTGATAGTATATCTGGAGGATTATTTGAGCCAAGTCTGTTCAAAAGTTCTTCAAAGTGCTCCTTCCATCTCTCCATGAGAGAATGTTGAGAATAATACAGGGAAAATATATTGCAGGTGAGATGTGACGTAATTTAGGATGAAGAGAGAAGGGTACAGAGAAAATATGAGAAAGACTTGACGAGAGAGAGAGAGAGAGAGACAGACAGAGACTTGCTAGATATAGATGGAGATAAATAGGAGAGGTAGAGATGCAGATATACGGGAGCCCAAAGATATACGGGAGCCCAAAGATATACGGAAGCCCAAAGACATACGGAAACCCCAAAGACATACGGAAGCCCAAAGATATACTGAAGCCCAAAGATATACTGAAGCCCAAAGATATACGGGAGCCCAAAGATATACGGGAGCCCAAAGATATACGGGAGCCCAAAGATATACGGAAGCCCAAAGATATACGGGAGCCCAAAGATATACGGGAGCCCAAAGATATACGGGAGCCCAAAGATATACGGGAGCCCAAAGATATACGGGAGCCCAAAGATATACGGAAGCCCAAAGATATACGGGAGCCCAAAGATATACGGGAGCCCAAAGATATACGGAAGCCCAAAGATATACGGAAGCCCAAAGATATACGGGAGCCCAAAGATATACGGGAGCCCAAAGATATACGGGAGCCCAAAGATATACGGAAGCCCAAAGATATACGGAAGCTCAAAGATATACGGGAGCCCAAAGATATACGGGAGCCCAAAGATATACGGGAGCCCAAAGATATACGGGAGCCCAAAGATATACGGAAGCCCAAAGATATACGGAAGCTCAAAGATATACGCAAACCAAAAGATATACGGAAAACCCAAAGATATACGGAAGCCCAAAGATATACGGACGCCCAAAAATATATACGGGAGCCCAAAGATATACGGGAGCCCAAAGATATACGGAAGCCCAAAGATATACGGGAGCCCAAAGATATACGGAAGCCCAAAGATATACGGGAGCCCAAAGATATACGGGAGCCCAAAGATATACGGAAGCCCAAAGATATACGGAAACCCAAAGATATACGGAAGCCCAAAGATATACGGGAGCCCAAAGATATACGGGAGCCCAAAGATATACGGAAGCCCAAAGATATACGGGAGCCCAAAGATATACGGGAGCCCAAAGATGTACGGAAGCCCAAAGATGTACGGAAACCAAAAGATGTACGGAAACCAAAAGATATACGGAAACCAAAAGATATACGGAAACCCAAAGATATACGGAAACCCAAAGATATACGGAAACCAAAAGATATACGGAAACCCAAAGATATACGGAAGCCCAAAGATATACGGAAGCCCAAAGATATACGGAAACCCAAGATATACGGAAGCCCAAAGATATACGGAAGCCCAAAGATATACGGAAGCCCAAAGATATATACGGAAACCAAAAGATATACGGAAACCAAAAGATATACGGAAACCCAAAGATATACGGAAACCCAAAGATATACGGAAACCCAAAGATATACGGAAACCAAAAGATATACGGAAAACCCAAAGATATACGGAAACCCAAAATTATTCGGAAGCCTAAAGATATACGGAAGCCCAAAGATATACGGAAGCCCAAAGATATACGGAAGCCCAAAGATATACGGAAACCAAAAGATATACGGAAACCAAAAGATATACGGAAACCCAAAGATATACGGAAGCCCAAAGATATACGGGAGCCCAAAGATATACGGAAACCAAAAGATATACGAAAACCCAAAGATATACGGAAACCCAAAATTATTCGGAAGCCTAAAGATATACGGAAGCCCAAAGATATACGGAAGCCCAAAGATATACGGAAGTCCAAAGATATACGGAAACCAAAAGATATACGGAAACCCAAAGATATACGGAAACCCAAAGATATACGGAAGCCCAAAGATATACGGAAACCCAAAGATATACGGAAGCCCAAAGATATACTGAAGCCCAAAGATATACGGAAGCCCAAAGATATACTGAAGCCCAAAGATATACGGAAGCCCAAAGATATACGGAAGCCCAAATATATACGGAAGCCCAAAGATATACGGAAACCCAAAGAAATTAGGTTTAATAAAAAAGTTAAAGTTTTAGACTCCAACGTTAAAATCAGTCTCATTATATGGCTGTGCAACATGGAAAGCAACAAAAATTACAGCCACGAAGATATAGACCTTCATAAATGACTACCAGCCCAGAATAAAATGATAGAAATGGCAGGACAAAAATAACTAAATTAGAATTATAGGAAAGTACCAGTCAAGTATCAGTGGATGAAAAGATGCAATGAAGACGATGGCGCTGGAGAGGACAAACACTGCGGAAATTAACAGTATTGCTATACATGCCATTTTTGGGAATCCCCATGGAAGGAGACAAAGAGGAAGATAAAGATATTCTTGGGGAGGACAGGTGGAATCAGAGATAAAGATGATGGGGAGGACATGGAAGGACTTTCAGAAAATAGAATGTACCGGAACGGCTTCGAAAGTGTTTGTTAAAGATCTTTGCTCCACAGGGAATTGAAAGTGTTTGCTGAAGACCTATGCTCCACAGGGAGTTGAAAGTGTTTGTTGTAGACCTATGATTCACAGGGAGTTGAAAGTGTTTGTTAAAGATCTTTGCTTCACAGGGAGTTGAAAGTGTTTGTTAAAGATCTTTGCTTCACAGGGAGTTGAAAGTGTTTGTTAAAGATCTTTGCTCCACAGGGAGTTGAAAGTGTTTGTTAAAGATCTTTGCTCCACAGGGAGTTGAAAGTGTTTGTTAAAGATCTTTGCTCAAATGGGAGTTGAAAGTGTTTGTTAAAGATCTTTGCTTCACAGGGAGTTGAAAGTGTTTGTTAAAGATCTTTGCTTCACAGGGAGTTGAAAGTGTTTGCTGAAGACCTATGATTCACAGGGAGTTGAAAGTGTTTGTTGTAGACCTATGATTTACAGGGAGTTAAAAGTGTTTGCTGTAGACCTATGATTTACAGGGAGTTGAAAGTGTTTGCTGTAGACCTATGATTTACAGGGAGTTGAAAGTGTTTGCTGAAGACCTATGATTCACAGGGAGTTGAAAGTGTTTGTTGTAGACCTATGATTTACAGGGAGTTGAAAGTGTTTGCTGTAGACCTATGATTCACAGGGAGTTGAAAGTGTTTGCTGTAGACCTATGATTTACAGGGAGTTGAAAGTGTTTGCTGTAGACCTATGATTTACAGGGAGTTTAAAGTGTTTGCTGTAGACCTAAGATTTACAGGGAGTTGAAAGTGTTTGCTGTAGACCTATGATTTACAGGGAGTTGAAAGTATTTGTTGTAGACCTATGATTTACAGGGAGTTGAAAGTGTTTGTTAAAGATCTTTGCTTCACAGGGAGTTGAAAGTGTTTGTTAAAGATCTTTGCTTCACAGGGAGTTGAAAGTGTTTGTTAAAGATCTTTGCTTCACAGGGAGTTGAAAGTGTTTGTTAAAGATCTTTGCTCCACAGGGAGTTGAAAGTGTTTGTTAAAGATCTTTGCTCCACAGGGAGTTGAAAGTGTTTGTTAAAGATCTTTGCTCCACAGGGAGTTGAAAGTGTTTGTTACAGATCTTTGCTCCACAGGGAGTTGAAAGTGTTTGTTAAAGATCTTTGCTTCACAGGGAGTTGAAAGTGTTTGTTAAAGATCTTTGCTCCACAGGGAGTTGAAAGTGTTTGTTAAAGATCTTTGCTCAAATGGGAGTTGAAAGTGTTTGTTAAAGATCTTTGCTCCACAGGGAGTTGAAAGTGTTTGTTAAAGATCTTTGCTCCACAGGGAGCTGAAAGTGTTTGTTAAAGATCTTTGCTTCAATGGGAGTTGAAAGTGTTTGTTAAAGATCTTTGCTTCACAGGGAGTTGAAAGTGTTTGTTAAAGATCTTTGCTTCACAGGGAGTTGAAAGTGTTTGTTAAAGATCTTTGCTTCACAGGGAGTTGAAAGTGTTTGCTGTAGACCTATGATTCACAGGGAGTTGAAAGTGTTTGCTGTAGACCTATGATTCACAGGGAGTTGAAAGTGTTTGCTGTAGACCTATGATTCACAGGGAGTTGAAAGTGTTTGCTGTAGACCTATGATTCACAGGGAGTTGAAAGTGTTTGTTAAAGATCTTTGCTCCACAGGGAATTGAAAGTGTTTGCTGAAGACCTATGATTCACAGGGAGTTGAAAGTGTTTGCTGTAGACCTATGATTCACAGGGAGTTGAAGGTGTTTGTTAAAGATCTTTGCTCCACAGGGAATTGAAAGTGTTTGCTGTAGACCTATGATTCACAGGGAGTTGAAAGTGTTTGCTGTAGACCTATGATTCACAGGGAGTTGAAAGTGTTTGTTAAAGATCTTTGCTCCACAGGGAGTTGAAAGTGTTTGCTGTAGACCTATGATTCACAGGGAGTTGAAAGTGTTTGCTGAAGACCTATGCTCCACAGGGAGTTGAAAGTGTTTACTGAAGACCTATGCTCCACAGGGAGTTGAAAGTGTTTGCTGAAGACCTATGCTCCACAAGGAGATGAAAGTGTTTGTTGTTGACCTATGCTCCACAAGGAGATGAAAGTGTTTGTTGTTGACCTATGCTCCACAAGGAGATGAAAGTGTTTCTGGTTGACCTATGCTCCACAGGGAGTTGAAAGTGTTTGCTGAAGACCTATGCTCCACAAGGAGATGAAAGTGTTTGTTGTTGACCTATGCTCCACAAGGAGATGAAAGTGTTTGTTGTTGACCCATGCTCCACAAGGAGATGAAAGTGTTTGTTGTTGACCTATGCTCCACAAGGAGATGAAAGTGTTTGTTGAAGACCTATGCTCCACAAGGAGATGAAAGTGTTTGTTGTTGACCCATGCTCCACAAGGAGATGAAAGTGTTTGTTGTTGACCCATGCTCCACAAGGAGATGAAAGTGTTTGCTGAAGACCTATGCTCCACAAGGAGATGAAAGTGTTTGTTGTTGACCCATGCTCCACAAGGAGATGAAAGTGTTTGTTGAAGACCTATGCTCCACAAGGAGATGAAAGTGTTTGTTGAAGACCTATGCTCCACAAGGAGATGAAAGTGTTTGTTGAAGACCTATGCTCCACAAGGAGATGAAAGTGTTTGTTGAAGACCTATGCTCCACAAGGAGATGAAAGTGTTTGTTGAAGACCTATGATCCACAAGGAGATTAAAGTGTTTGTTGAAGACCTATGCTCCACAAGGAGATGAAAGTGTTTGTTGAAGACCTATGCTCCACAAGGAGATGAAAGTGTTTGTTGAAGACCTATGATCCACAAGGAGATGAAAGTGTTTGTTGAAGACCTATGATCCACAAGGAGATGAAAGTGTTTGTTGAAGACCTACGATCCACAAGGAGATGAAAGTGTTTGTTGAATACCTATGATTCACAGGGAGTTAAGGTAAAAGAACTGTTTAGGAGAAAAGAAAAAGAAATAGATGTATGTACAGAGAAAGAGACAGAAGTTGTGAGAAGAATAGAGAAGAATTTTTGTTTTAATATGGTGCGGAGCGAGAGAGAGAGAGAGAGAGAGAGAGAGAGAGAGGGGGGGGGGGAAAGCTAAAAATATAGATGCGAGGACTGTTACAGAGATGCAAAGAAGAGATAGAGAAAGAAAGAAACAATAAGAAGGGGGGGAAGAGATGTGAGAAAGTTGCGCGGAATATAGACCTGATTAAGGCCCCATGTCTGGCTAAGTTAAATGGAACTGAGGCCCCCTGTTAGAACATCAGTTCTCTATCATAGATTACAAAAGATACACATTTGGGGCCCTCCTGTTAGAACATCAGTTCTCTATCATAGATTACAAAAGATACACATTTGGGGTCCCCTGTTAGAGCATCAGTTCTCTATCTTAGATTACAAAAGATACACATTTGGGGCCCTCCTGTTAGAACATCCGTTCTCTATCATAGATTACAAAAGATACACATTTGGGGCCCTCCTGTTAGAACATCAGTTCTCTATCATAGATTACAAAAGATACACATTTGGGGTCCCCTGTTAGAGCATCAGTTCTCTATCTTAGATTACAAAAGATACACATTTGGGGCCCTCCTGTTAGAACATCAGTTCTCTATCATAGATTACAAAAGATACACATTTGGGGCCCTCTGTTAGAACATCAGTTCTCTATCATAGATTACAAAAGATACACATTTGGGGCCCTCTGTTAGAACATCAGGTCTCTATCATAGATTACAAAAGATACACATTTGGGGCCCCCTGTTAGAACATCAGAAGGTCTCTGTCATAGATTACAAATGATACACGTTTTGGGGCCTTCCTATTAGAACATCAGAAGGTCTCTATCATAGATTACAAAAGATACACATTTGGGGCCCTCCTGTTAGAACATCAGGTCTCTGTCATAGATTACAAATGATACACATTTGGGGCCCCCTGTTAGAACTTCAGAAGGTCTCTATTATAGATTACAAACGATACACGTTTGGGGGCATCCTCAGAATGTGAGACCCTAAGTTGTAGTTTACTTTAATTTTGGCCTAAATCTGGTCCTGGGTAATAGGAGAAAAGTGTACTAAGTGTTCTAGAAGGAGAAAAGTGTTCTAGAAGGAGGAAAGTGCTCTAGGAGGAGGGAAGTGCTCTAGGAGGAGGGAAGTGCTCTAGGAGGAGGGAAGTGCTCTAGGAGGAGGGAAGTGCTCTAGAAGGAGGAAAGTGCTCTAGAAGGAGGAAAGTGCTCTAGAAGGAGGAAAGTGCTCTAGGAGGAGGAAAGTGCTCTAGGAGGAGGAAAGTGCTGTAGGAGGAGGAAAGTGTTCTAGGAGGAGGAAAGTGCTCTAGGAGGAGGAAAGTGTTCTAGGAGGAGGAAAGTGTTCTAGGAGGAGGAAAGTGCTCTAGGAGGAGGAAAGTGTTCTAGGAGGAGGAAAGTGTTCTAGGAGGAGGAAAGTGTTCTAGGAGGAGGAAAGTGTTCTAGGAGGAGGAAAGTGCTCTAGGAGGAGGAAAGTGCTCTAGGAGGAGGAAAGTGTTCTAGAAGGAGGAAAGTGTTCTAGGAGGAGGAAAGTGCTCTAGGAGGAGGAAAGTGTTCTAGGAGGAGGAAAGTGCTCTAGGAGGAGGAAAGTGTTCTAGGAGAAGGAAAGTGGTCTAGGAGGAGGAAAGTGTTCTAGGAGGAGGAAAGTGCTCTAGGAGGAGGAAAGTGCTCTAGAAGGAGGAAAGTGCTCTAGAAGGAGGAAAGTGTTCTAGGAGGAGGAAAGTGCTCTAGGAGGAGGAAAGTGCTCTAGAAGGAGGAAAGTGCTCTAGGAGGAGGAAAGTGTTCTAGGAGGAGGAAAGTGCTCTAGGAGGAGGAAAGTGTTCTAGGAGGAGGAAAGTGTTCTAGGAGGAGGAAAGTGCTCTAGGAGGAGGAAAGTGTTCTAGGAGGAGGAAAGTGCTCTAGGAGGAGGAAAGTGCTCTAGGAGGAGGAAAGTGCTCTAGGAGGAGGAAAGTGTTCTAGGAGGAGGAAAGTGTTCTAGGAGGAGGAAAGTGCTCTAGGAGGAGGAAAGTGTTCTAGGAGGAGGAAAGTGTTCTAGGAGGAGGAAAGTGTTCTAGGAGGAGGAAAGTGCTCTAGGAGGAGGAAAGTGTTCTAGGAGGAGGAAAGTGCTCTAGGAGGAGGAAAGTGTTCTAGAAGGAGGAAAGTGCTCTAGAAGGAGGAAAGTGCTCTAGGAGGAGGAAAGTGCTCTAGAAGGAGGAAAGTGTTCTAGGAGGAGGAACGTGTTCTAGAAGGAGGAACGTGTTCAAGAAGGAGGAACGTGTTCAAGAAGGAGGAAATTGTTCTAGAAGGAGAAAAGTATTTTAGAAGGAGGAAAGTGTTCTAGAAGGAGAAAAGTGTTCTAGAAGGAGAAAAGTGTTCTAGAAGGAGAAAAGTGTTCTAGAAGGAGAAAAGTGTTTTTTAGAAGGAGAAAAGTGAACGAACGGAGATATGGATGGAGATGACAAGGAGGGAGGGAGGGAGTGAGGAAGGGAGGGAGTGAGGAAGGGAGGGAGTGAGGAAGGGAGGGAAGGAGGAAGGGAGGAGAGAGGGAGGGAAGGAAGGAGAGAGGGAGGGAAGGAAGTAGAGAGGGGGGAAGGAAGGTATGAAGGAGAGAGGGAGGAAAGGGTGAAGAAGGGAGGGAGGGAGGGAGGGAAGAAGGGAGAGAGGGAGGGAGGGAGAGAGGGAGGGAGCGAGAGAGGGAGGGAGCGAGAGAGGGAGGGAGAGAGAGGGAGGACGGAGAGAGAGGGAGGAGGGAGGGAGAGGGAGGAGAGAGAGGGAGGAGAGAGAGGGAGGAGAGAGAGAGGGAGAGAGAGAGGGAGGAGAGAGGGAGGAGAGAGGGAGGAGAGAGGGAGAGAGAGAGGGAGGAGAGAGGGAGAGAGAGAGGGAGGAGAGAGAGAGGGAGGAGGGAGAGAGAGAGAGAGGGAGAGAGAGAGAGAGGGGGAGAGAGAGAGGGAGGAGAGGGAGGGAGGGAAGTAGGCGGCGAGGGAGGGAAACTGGAAGGGAGGGAGGAAAAGTTGATGCGAAATATAAAGAAAGGAAGAGAGGGGAGTGGATTGTATAGTGAGAGAGAGAAAGAGAGAGAAAGAGAGAGAGAGGTGGAAATGAAAAAGATTCATCAAAGAAGTGAACTGTCAATGTTTATTAACAGATGCTGCTGTGCTAATTCCAGCGGTCTAGTGACCCTACACACTTGCAGACTAACACAGCTCTGTAGCACACCTAACCTTTAGATGCTATTATCTATGATATACCCATTATGGCGAGAGAGCGCGACAGAGATCAGTGATGCCGTAATGTCCACATGTGTCCCATTAAGTTAACAATCCCCTACTTAACTCCCCTATGATATGTGTTACGGGACAATCCCACCGTTATCACCATCATCATGTTGTGCCACCTATGTATCCTGAATTAACTACACAGATTGACCACACAGATTGACTTCAGAACTGAAAGGCTTCCCTGCCAGCAGGGTATTCCCATTACCTGCTCAGCGTCCGTTCCAGTAACCAACAAATTGTTATTCCGATCGATACTGTTCCGTTTGATGCGTTGCGCACTGTGAAAATTGCGCTCCTTGACGTCCAAACTAACCATTGATCGCCATACTTATGTAGAAATGGTGCGCAGCTAGAAATGGACACTTCCGGCCGTCGTATCGACCATCACGGGCAACATAATCTCCAAGGAATCGCGCCAAATCCGCATGGAATTCATGAACAGTGAGCGTACCACAATCGCTGTCCCAACTAATGAAGTCAGGCCTATACTTCGATGGGGCACTCGATCAGACCGCAATCTAGCTTGTGGCAAATTTGTACTCGAAAACAGATGATACATCCTGTCCAAGGGCAAAGCTTTTGTAACGTTCTACTACAATTCACGGTCAGTCGCAGGTAGCACGATACCAGCGCGCGGGCGCCAAAACCATGCTGATTTCGTGGTCAGGTGAATACGACCGGGACAAGGCTGTCTCCACAAACGAAAATCCAAACCAGAAAGAATCACTTAAACGACACTTCAACAACAATGCTACAAGTCCTGAACCCATTTGACTTAGCGGCGATCTTTGTCTGCGCACCAATAGGAAGCTTTAACTACAGTTTAATAGTTTGACTATTTAACTATAAATCAATGGAGTCTGTAGGAATGTGGTTTTACAGAAGAATGTTGACAATATCATGGACAGCTAAGAAGAGTAATGAAAATGTTCTGAAAGAGGCCAAAGCAAAAAACGAGCTAATTTCCAATATTAGGAAGAAACAATCATCATTTTTTGGCCATGTAATGAGAAGAGAACAATTGGAATATATTGCAACAACTGGGAAAATTGAGGGACGAAGAGATTGAGGAAAGCAAAGAGAAAAAATACCAGACAGCTTAAGAGAATGGCTTGGCAGAAGGTCAACAACAGAAATGATAAATAACTGTCAAGATCGAAAGTTGTGGAGAGACATGATCACCTACGCCAGCAGGCCCGGTACTTGATGATGATTTAACTATACAGAGTTATTTGGCCTTTCTTGTATCGGGCTGACGTACACGACCACCCAGTAACTGATTCCCCAGCTCATCGCTTGAAGAACCTATCAGATTATCATCCCATCTTGATCATCCCAACTTGATCAGCCCATCTTGATCATCCCATCTTGATCATCCCATCTTGATCATCCCATCTTGATCTGCCCATCTTGATCTGCCCATCTTGATCAGCCCATCTTGATCAGCCCATCTTGATCATCCCATCTTGATCAGCCCATCTTGATCATCCCATCTTGATCAGCCCATCTTGATCATCCCATCTTGATCATCCCATCTTGATCTGCCCATCTTGATCTGCCCATCTTGATCTACCCATCTTGATCAGCCCATCTTGATCATCCCATCTTGATCAGCCCATTTTATTTCTTACTCATCCTTCTTTCATCCTGTAGGTTTTCTTCCTGTTTCTGCATTCACCCAGCAACTGTTCCATTTTAACATCCTTCCTAAATATGGGCGTAGAAGCGTTGCGGCGTGGTCTAGCGCGGTGTGGTCTAATGCAAGCTACAATTTTTCAGACATTCTCACTGAGATATACTACTTTGTACGTTTTTCTGAGAAAAACTTTTCAGTCAGGCTGGTGTGTTGATGTGACAGTGATGATAGCTCATTTGTTAGTGAACTAGATTACTTGGGGTCAGAGTTAGGTTTGATCCTAACTGATGGTTTGGTTGTCGTACGTAATATGGTGTACTAAACCATTGTGTGTTCGATTATGTTTAAACAATTGTATGTTAGTTTATGCTATGTTGTATTATGTTATACAGTCGTGTTCTGCTGTGCCGTCAAGCTATGCTGTGCCGTCAGGTTATGCTGTGCCGTCAGGTTATGCTGTGCCGTCAGGTTATGCTGTGCCGTCACGTTATGCTGTGTGGACACGCAATGTTGTTATGTTGTATTATGTCGTTCGATATTCTTTTGTCCACTACTTACATAAAATTGTACACATACCATTTTTCCTCTTTTTTTTTTTAAATGTACTCCTCTATCTGAACTAGGCATGGTCACAGTCAGCATTTAGTAAGTATTTAGTTAGCATTTAATCAGCAATTAGTCAGCATTATCTGGTATCTTGCTAAATTTCGTGTTAAGAAAATATCGATTAGAATGGATACGACTAGACAAGAGCGTCTCTACAAATGGAGAACGTGAGCACATTCATTTTCATAAAACATGGTCCTCCCCTATGTTTTTCAACCTCTGCAACGCGTCAAACTATCGTTCCAGAAAAAAGTTGATATCTAGCAATCGACACAAGCAGCAAATAAAAAAAATGGAATAACCTTTGCTAATATGGTGATTTCAATTTGTCAAAATGTAAAAGGTGTTCATTAAATTATTTTGATTTACACTATTTGTGCTTGACCTTTCATGGGGGTAAATCATTGAAATTAATAGCCCATTGCAAATAGTACATTTCCATTCGATAACGTCTGATAATTTTTAGAACTTGATACCGTGCTATTGTTGTTATAGTCATCATCACTGCTCGCTGTACAAAACCATAGGTACTCCATCGATAATATCCGAAGGGAGCCACGTCGACACGTGAACGAACTCTGTAGCACGCTATGGGATTTACGGAATTGGTAGGTTTGAACCGAATTTTTGGTCAGGAAGCGGGTGAAATGATTCGTTGATCTATCACCTCGGAAGTTTCCCTCTATGATTATATTCATTTATTATTATTTGTCTCCAGTATAAACCACTTCCAGTGTGTTACCGGGGCTTGATTATGAAGGAAGTAAAGAATAGTGACACTGTGACCTTCCAGGCATGTCGTAAGAGACGACTAAGGAGGTTGATCGATGGCTTGACAAGCTGTCATTGTAAAAAATGTTGTTATGGAAACAGAACCATACATTTTAGAATCAGTGATCTCTGCAATATGTGCCATTGGCACGCAAGGTTTCTGTTTTTGAGATTGTGGTTCTGCCCCATGTGCCGTCTTCGGCTCGAAAGGACAATAGATAGATAGATAAACCACTGGAAACTACTATTCGTACTGTTTCGTTCTATAACTTTTTGTCTGCAAAGCAAGTATTCAGCACTACCTTATCAGGGAGATACTGGTCTAGGAAAATACAGATATAATTTATTCCTGACTTGTGTTCTTAACCTTATACTATAGTCATGAGAACACCTGCGTGAAAGACATCGCCAATGATAGCAACTTGTTTAGTTTCCTTAGTTAACAGTTTACTTTAGTGTAAGTTTCTCGTGGCAAGGCACTATGTCGAGGAGTACGGGTTCGACCCTGCTTCGGGCTGTTTTTTTTTTGGTTCCTTGTTTTCTTCTGTTTATTTGTGAATTTTGTTTCCCGAGTGTTGTAAACATACTATCGCCTCGACACATTCCCTTCATAATAATATTCATTTGTTAAATGTTTCCAAAATTACGGCCGCCTCTTCTCGATTCTTACCGCCATGGTTTCTTTAACGTGCGCGAGTGCACACGGTACCTCCTGTGTGTTTATTGGCGTTATCCGAGTGGACTAGACATCGGAGCATAAGGAAACAAAATATTAATTTGTCCTATTTTGATGAAAAAAATTACCACCGCTACTAGTGAAGCCAATTCATGGACAATAGGACAACAAACAAGACAATCACTGGGGTCTGTAGAAATATGGTTTTACAGAAGAATGTTGAGAATACCATGGGCAGCTACGAAGAAATGAAACAACTGAGGACCTACAAGAACATATGAACAGGCTAAACAACACTTGTAAACAATACAACATGAAGATCAACATAAACATAACCGAAGTAATGGCAATAGCGAGAAATAAAGAAAAACTAAACATCATAATAGATAATATAACTCTGAAGCAAGTAGACAATTTTAAATATCTGGGTAGCACATTAACACAAGACAATAACCAGGAGACCGAGATAGATATAAGGTGTAACAAAGCATGCCAAGTTATAGGCCAAGTATCAACACTATTGAAAAACAAAGCAATAACTACGGAAGCAAAAAGGGCAATATACAAATCAATTTTTCTACCAACTCTGTGCTATCAGTGCCAGAATTGGACGCTGGACTCTAGAACAATAAGAAAGATAACGACCACCGAAATGAAATGTGTCAGAAGAATGACAGGAAACAGCTTAAGGGACAGAGTAAGAAACACCGACCTGAGGAAGAAACTCGAAATTGAACCAGCCAACGAATACATAAAGAAATAACAGATAAATTGGTTCGGCCACATAACAAGACAAAAAGAACTAACAATGAATCAAAGAGCCATAAACAAACGCTACGAAAACGCCAGATTAAGAGGAAGACCGAGAAAGAGATGGATAAAGGGAATACTAGAGTCACTAGGAGGAATAACATCAGAAGAGGCCAACAGAAGAGCAAAGAATCGCAGATTGTATCTCCCCTCGACGCCAACGGCAGCAGAGGAAGGATAGAAGTAGAAGAAGAAGAAGCTACGAAGAGAAATGAAAATGTTCTGAAATAGGCCAAAGCAAAAAGAGAGCTAATTTCCAATATTAGGAAGAAACAATCATTTTTTTTGGGCCATGTAATGAGAAGAGAACAACTAGAATATATTGTAACAACTGGAAAAATTGAGGGACGAAGAAATAGAGGGAATCAAAGAGAAAAAATACCAGACAGCTTAAGAGAATGGCTTGGCAGAAGGTCAACAACAGAAATGATAAATAACGGTCGTGATCGAAAGTTGAGACATGATCACCTACGCCAGCAGGCCCGGTACTTGATGATGATGAGTGAAACCGGAACCTTCCTGCCCTGGGGCCGACATTGTACCTCTAGACTACCCAGTGATCCCCTCCCCCAACCTCCAAAAACACATATTTGTCGGTTAGATATGTTTAACAAATTAAAGGACAAGTGTCAAGGCTGGTAGGGTACGTCATCCTGGTCCTGTGGAACGAGACACACAAAATAAACATTGCCTTACATAAATTAATCATGAACATGCCATACATTCTACAAAGGACAAGAGGCAGGGTTCGATCCCAAACGACGGCTTCCGGGTTCACCCAGCCATTAATAGGTACCGAATTTTTTTCTGGGAAAGTAAAGCGGCACGGGCGTAATACCGACCACATTACCCCAAAAATCATGTGCTGAAGGTCTGTACAATTTATGGTCACTAACACCATATTTCCCTATACGCCACTTGGCGTGACGGGGGGGGGGGGGGGTACTTTACTTTTTTCTATGTCATACATTCTATTATGTTATACACATTTATTTTACGGTAATGTTTTATGTTGTACTGCATTATATTCTGTTGCACTGTATTAAACCAACATTCTGTTGCGCTGTATTAAACAAACATTCTGTTGCGCTGTATTAAACAAACATTCTGTTGCGCTGTATTAAACAAACATTCTGTTGCACTGTATTAAACAAACATTCTGTTGCGCTGTATTAAACAAACATTCTGTTGCACTGTATTAAACAAACATTCTGTTGCACTGTATTAAACAAACATTCTGTTGCACTGTATTAAACAAACATTCTGTTGCACTGTATTAAACAAACATTCTGTTGCGCTGTATTAAACAAACATTCTGTTGCGCTGTATTAAACTTTCTGTTGCGCTGTATTAAACAAATATTCTGTTGCACTGTATTAAACAAATATATATTCTGTTGCACTGTAATTAAACTTTCTGTTGCACTGTATTAAACTTTCTGTTGCACTGTATTAAACATTCTGTTGCACTGTATTAAACATTCTGTTGCACTGTATTAAACATTCTGTTGCACTGTATTAAACAAACATTCTGTTGCGCTGTATTAAACATTCTGTTGCGCTGTATTAAACAAATATTCTGTTGCACTGTATTAAACAAATATATATTCTGTTGCACTGTAATTAAACTTTCTGTTGCACTGTATTAAACTTTCTGTTGCACTGTATTAAACATTCTGTTCCACTGTATTAAACATTCTGTTGCACTGTATTAAACATTCTGTTGCACTGTATTAAACTTTCTGTTGCAGTGTATTAAACTTTCTGTTGCACTGTATTAAACATTCTGTTGCACTGTATTAAACATTCTGTTGCACTGTATTAAATATTCTGTTGCACTATATTAAACTTTCTGTTGCACTGTATTAAACAAATATTCTGTTGCACTGTATTAAACAAATATTCTGTTGCACTGTATTAAACATTCTGTTGCACTATATTAAACAAATATTCTGTTGCACTGTATTAAACATTCTGTTGCACTGTATTAAACAAATATTCTGTTGCACTGTATTAAACAAATATTCTGTTGCACCGTATTAAACATTCTGTTGCACTGTATTAAACATTCTGTTGCACTGTATTAAACAAATATTCTGTTGCACTGTATTAAACATTCTGTTGCACTGTATTAAACAAATATTCTGTTGCACTGTATTAAACATTCTGTTGCACTGTATTAAACATTCTGTTGCACTGTATTAAACTTTCTGTTGCACTGTATTAAACATTCTGTTGCACTGTATTAAACATTCTGTTGCACTGTATTAAACATTCTGTTGCACTGTATTAAACATTCTGTTGCACTGTATTAAACATTCTGTTGCACTGTATTAAACATTCTGTTGCACTGTATTAAACATTCTGTTGCACTGTATTAAACAAATATTCTGTTGCACTGTATTAAACATTCTGCTGCACTTTATTACATTCTGTTTTACATTCTGTTGCCTTGTATTACATTCTGTTGCCCTGTATTACATTCTGTTACATTCTGTTGCCTCGTATTACATTTTGTTGCACTGCATTACATTATGTTGTACTGCATTACATTATGTTGTACTGCATTACATTATGTTGTACTGCATTACATTATAATTGTACTGCATTACATTATGTTGTACTGTATTACATTATGTTGTACTGTATTACATTATGTTGTACTATATTATATTCTGTCGTTACAAAACCCTTGGCGATTATAACAGGAAAGAGTAGGCAGCAAATATTTGGCTCCGACAAAGTTGTCAGCAGAAACCCACCCACAACGTGGGTCCCAGGTCCTGCTACGGAGTTCGTGCACGAGGGTCAGGATCTCCTCGTAGTTTCTCGAGATTCTCAAAGTGGATAACAGAGCACACATTGATCTCATCGTAGTTTCTCGAGATTCTCAAAGTGGATAACAGAGCACACATGGATCTCATCGTAGTTTCTCGATATTCTCAAAGTGGATAACAGAGCACACATGGATCACATCGTAGTTTCTCGAGATTCTCAAAGTGGGTATCAGAGCACACATGGATCACATCGTAGTTTCTCGAGATTCTCAAAGTGGGTATCAGAGCACACATGGATCTCATCGTAGTTTCTCGAGATTCTCAAAGTGGGTATCAGAGCACACATGGATCACATCGTAGTTTCTCGAGATTCTCAAAGTGGGTATCAGAGCACACATGGATCACATCGTAGTTTCTCGAGATTCTCAAAGTGGGTATCAGAGCACACATGGATCACATCGTAGTTTCTCGAGATTCTCAAAGTGGGTATCAGAGCACACATGGATCACATCGTAGTTTCTCGAGATTCTCAAAGTGGGTATCAGAGCACACATGGATCACATCGTAGTTTCTCGAGATTCTCAAAGTGGGTATCAGAGCACACATGGATCTCATCGTAGTTTCTCGAGATTCTCAAAGTGGGTATCAGAGCACACATGGATCACATCGTAGTTTCTCGAGATTCTCAAAGTGGGTATCAGAGCACACATGGATCACATCGTAGTTTCTCGAGATTCTCAAAGTGAATATCAGAGCACACATGGATCTCTCGTAGTTTCTCGAGATTCTCAAAGTGAATATCAGAGCACACATGGATCTCACCCTGTGTTCAGCGATAATGATTCTAACCACAAACATACTTTTTTCAATGGATGAAGTGGTCGGCATAACATCAAGCCGACATAATTTCCCAAACAAATCTCAGGTACCCATATTAGAAGGCTGGGTGAACCTCGAAGCCATGCCTGTTCGAAACGAAAACAGCGCCTGAATTCTATGACCGTTCCTTTCTTGCTATATCTTTTTATATAAACTAAACCTTATAACATGAATTACCAAACATATGTGTACATAAATACACAATACACGTACGATGTTGTGTACATTAAGATGCAATACATCATAATACAAAACGAACATAATGTCATGCAAAATAGAAGTCATGAATACCAGAAATGAGAAACAGACAAAATCGACAACGAGGGACGGCTGACAACTAAAACAAGTGAAGGAATTTAAATATCTAGAAAGTCTAGTGAGAAACGACAATTCATAAACAGCAGAAATAGACTTAAGATGCAACAAAGCTTGTCAAATCATTGTACAGCTATCCCCATTATTGTTCAACAAGGAAATAACTAGAGGTAAAACGGGCACTCTACAATACAATCTTCATCCCAACGTTGTGCTACCAATGCCAGACCTGGACCCTAGATGCAAGAACAATTAGAAAAATAACCTCTACTGAGATTAAATGTGTTAGACGAATGACAGGAAACAGTCTGAGAGATACGATTAGAAATGAAGAACTGAGGAAAAAGCTAGGAATAATTTCCACCATAGAATTTGGTTATTTGGTTATGGAAGGCCCCGGTATCACTAAAAACGAATTAAAACCCATAAAAAAATTGCTCAACCGCCCGTGCCAGTGGAATCATCCGAATTAATAACTCATCTCCCAAACAAAGAAAGGTAGCTGTAGTCCCCATCATTGCAGTCTCAGCACACGCCAAAAGACATAAGGCGAAACCGCACAGAAAGTGAACGCCAAAGAATATATAAAGAAACAGACAAATTGGGTTGGCCACGTAATAAGACAAAGATCAAAGCACAAGATGGATTGACGGAGTATTAGAAACACAAAGAAACATAACACAAGCGGTGGCAAAACAAGAGCAAAAGTTCGCAACTCAAGTTGAAAGCAAAACCATTCGACATAGCAATAATACAGACATATGCACCTACTCAAGACTACACAGATGAACAAATAAAGGCATACTATGAAGACCTAAATAAAGGCATATTATGAAGAGCTAATAAAGGCATACTATGAAGAGCTAAATAAAGGCATACTATGAAGAGCTAAATAAAGTTATGAAGCGCGAAAATGTTTAATTACTTAACAAATTACCGAGAATCTTACCTGGTTACCGAGCCAGCAGAATAAGCCAGAGATCAGAACTTAACGGGATATAATGCTACTGGAGTACTCGTGCGGTAGTCCACAAACTGAGGCTAGAACGAGTGGAGAATTAGTGGGGAATGCTTCCGAGTGGAAAGTTCTGCTAAATTTATTTTTAGGCGCGTGTCCCCTTCTCCCGGCTCTTATTTAGTTCTTGCACTCATTTTATCTTCACCGTGTAATTTCAGCGGTGTAGCTGAGTATTCTCTCTATCGTCTCTAACATCCTGTCTTATTTCAATCTTCTCTTATGCAATTAACGCTACAAACATTCTCTTATAGAGTTAATTAACACCAATTTTTTATCGTAAAAAAAAAAATTTCATTATTATTTTCATCTTTCTCTTTTTTTTAACAAATCATGAAATACATCGATCACGTGCTGAGAATAAATGAAAAAAAACTCCCCTCTCGGGCTTCATTGCGCAAACCAACTGGTAAAAAAAAAAACAAGGCAGACCAAGAGAAGGAGTAAATGCATCAAGATGCATAGAGATGCGAAGCTGCTGTAAAGCTGATAATGGCAATTCTAAAAAAAAGAAAAGAAAAAAGTGGTATGGTAACAGCTTTACGTAAAAGTTTAAAAGGCGTTTCGGCAAATAAATTGTTGTTTGTTGTTCCAGCTGAAGGCCTACTTGGCCGAAACGTCGACTTTTGTTTTTTTAATTACCACGTAAAGCTGTTACCATACCATATTTTCTTCTTTTTTTTTTTAAATTGCCAGACCACGAGAAACGCTACTCATAAAATAATTACTAGCGATGGCTTAACCATGGAACTAAGAAACAACCAGGAACTAAGAAACAACCAGGAACACAGAAACAACCAGGAACAAAGAAACAACCAGGAACAAAGAAAATACCAGGAACAAAGAAACAACCAGGAACAAAGAAACAACCAGGAACTAAGAAACAACCAGGAACAAAGAAACAACCAGGAACTAAGAAACAACCAGGAACAAAGAAACAACCAGGAACAAAGAAACAACCAGGAACTAAAACAACCAGGAACTAAGAAACAACCAGGAACTAAGAAACAACCAGGAACTAAGAAACAACCAGGAACTAAGAAACAACCAGGAACTACAAGAACTAGCTGGACATCGTCAATCATGAAGAACTATGACTTTCGTCCTATGTGCCGTCTTCGGCCCGAGAGAAAAATGAACAACTCATATTCTCTCATAATGAAAGCGGCCTGCTTCAGATTCTCTCAGATAAACACATCGACTTCTCTCATAAAATTCTACATCTGTCTCGAGACATCTCGCAAATAATCAAATCACCATCAAAAATTATTATCAAATAAATCATCAAATAAAATCATCATCAAATAATCAAATCATCAAATATTCAAATCATCAAATAATCAAAGCATAAAAAAAAATAATCAAATAATCAAATCAAATTATCAAATCATCAAAAATTATCAAATAAATCATCAAATAAAATCATCATCAAATATTCAAATCATCAAATAAATCAACAAATAATAAAATCATCAAATAATCAAATCATCAACAAATAATCAAATTAAATAAATAATCATCAAAAATTATCATCAAATAAAATCATCATCAAATAATCAAATCATCAAATAAAATATTCTTGGCGAAAACATGGAAACATGATTGGGGAAAACACGAAACGTTCTAAAGAAAATGGTTAAGAAAAGAACGGCTTGGAAAGTGTTTGATGAAGACCTATGCTTTCACATAGATTTGTAAAGAAGAAGAAAGATTTAAAAAGATTTGTTACATCTTCACAAAGTGATATTTCTGTAGGCAATTACATAACAGGGATGGACTAGGATGGGACGGTCAGGCAGTTGGTACGGGTTTTATTTTGTGTTTGCTAAGTTCTCTATCTTGAGGGACGAAGAGATAGAGGGAAGCAAAGAGAAAAGATACCAGAAAGCTTAAGAGAATGGCTTGGCAGATGGTCAACAACAGAAATGATAAATAACTGCCGAGATCGAAAGTTGTGGAGAGACATGATCACCTACGCCAGCAGGCATGGCACTTGATGATGAGTTCTCTATCTGGACAACTTCAGTTACAGTCTTTGTTGTGCTGTTTTCAAGGGACAACATGGAGATGAGGGGAGACGGGAGAATGGAGGAGAGAAGAAGGGAGGAGAGAAGAAGGGAGGAGAGAAGAAGGGAGGAGAGAAGAAGGGAGGAGAGAAGAAGGGAGGAGAGAAGAAGGGAGGAGAGGAGAAGGGAGGAGAGGAGAAGGGAGGAGAGGAGAAGGGAGGAGAGAAGAAGGGAGGAGAGGAGAAGGGAGGAGAGAAGAAGGAGGAGAGAAGAAGGGAGGAGAGAAGAAGGGAGGAGAGAAGAAGGGAGGAGAGAAGAAGGGAGGAGAGAAGAAGGGAGGAGATGAGAAGGGAGGAGAGGAGAAGGAGGAGAGCAGAAGGGAGGAGAGAAGAAGGGAGGAGAGAAGAAGGGAGGAGAGGAGAAGGGAGGAGAGAAGAAGGGAGGAGAGAAGAAGGGAGGAGAGAAGAAGGGAGGAGAGAAGAAGAGAGGAGAGAAGAAGGGAGGAGAGAAGAAGGAGGAGAGAAGAAGGGAGGAGAGGAGAAGGGAGGAGAGGAGAAGGGAGGAGAGGAGAAGGGAGGAGAGAAGAAGGGAGGAGAGGAGAAGGGAGGAGAGGAGAAGGGAGGAGAGAAGAAGGGAGGAGAGGAGAAGGAGGAGAGAAGGGAGGAGAGAAGAAGGGAGGAGAGAAGAAGGGAGGAGAGAAGAAGGGAGGAGAGAAGAAGGGAGGAGAGAAGAAGGGAGGAGATGAGAAGGGAGGAGAGGAGAAGGGAGGAGAGCAGAAGGGAGGAGAGAAGAAGGGAGGAGAGAAGAAGGGAGGAGAGGAGAAGGAGGAGAGAAGAAGGGAGGAGAGAAGAAGGGAGGAGAGAAGAAGGGAGGAGAGAGAAGAGAGGAGAGAAGAAGGGAGGAGAGAAGAAGGGAGGAGAGAAAAAGATAGGAGAGGAGGGTGATAAGATAGGAGAGGAGGGTGATAAGATAGGAGAGGAGGGTGATAAGATAGGAGAGGAGGGTGATAAGATAGGAGAGGAGGGTGATAAGATAGGAGAGGATGGTGATAAGATAGGAGAGGAGGGCGATAAGATAGGAGAGGAGGGTGATAAGATAGGAGAGGAGGGTGATAAGATAGGAGAGGAGGGTGATAAGATAGGAGAGGATGGTGATAAGATAGGAGAGGAGGGCGATAAGATAGGAGAGGAGGGCGATAAGATAGGAGAGGAGGGCGATAAGATAGGAGAGGAGGGTGATAAGATAGAGGAGGGTGATAAGATAGGAGAGGAGGGCGATAAGATAGGAGAGGAGGGCGATAAGATAGGAGAGGAGGGCGATAAGATAGGAGAGGAGGGTGATAAGATAGGAGAGGAGGGTGATAAGATAGGAGAGGATGGTGATAAGATAGGAGAGGAGGGCGATAAGATAGGAGAGGAGGGCGATAAGATAGGAGAGGAGGGCGATAAGATAGGAGAGGAGGGTAATAAGATACGAGAGGAGGGTGATAAGATAGGAGAGGAGGGTGATAAGATAGGAGAGGAGGGTGATAAGATAGGAGAGGAGGGTGATAAGATAGAGGATGGTGATAAGATAGGAGAGGAGGGTGATAAGATAGGAGAGGATGGTGATAATATAGGAGAGGAGGACGATAAGATAGGAGAGGAGGGCGATAAGATAGGAGAGGAGGGCGATAAGATAGGAGAGGAGGGCGATAAGATAGGAGAGGAGGGCGATAAGATAGGAGAGGATGGTGATAAGATAGGAGAGGAGGGTGATAAGATAGGAGAGGAGGGCGATAAGATAGGAGAGGAGGGTGATAAGATAGGAGAGGATGGTGATAAGATAGGAGAGGAGGGTGAAAAGATAGGAGAGGAGGGTGATAAGATAGGAGAGGAGGGTGATAAGATAGGAGAGGAGGGCGATAAGATAGGAGAGGAGGGCGATAAGATAGGAGAGGAGGGCGATAAGATAGGAGAGGAGGGTGATAAGATACGAGAGGAGGGTGATAAGATAGGAGAGGAGGGTGATAAGATAGGAGAGGAGGGTGATAAGATAGGAGAGGAGGGCGATAAGATAGGAGAGGAGGGTGATAAGATAGGAGAGGAGGGCGATAAGATAGGAGAGGAGGGCGATAAGATAGGAGAGGATGGTGATAAGATAGGAGAGGATGGTGATAAGATAGGAGAGGAGGGTGATAAGATAGGAGAGGAGGGTGATAAGATAGGAGAGGATGGTGATAAGATATGAGAGGATGGTGATAAGATAGAGGATGGTGATAAGATAGGAGAGGAGGGTGATAAGATAGAGGATGGTGATAAGATAGGAGAGGAGGGTGATAAGATAGAGGATGGTGATAAGATAGGAGAGGAGGGTGATAAGATAGAGGATGGTGATAAGATAGGAGAGGAGGGCGATAAGATAGGAGAGGAGGGTGATAAGATAGGAGAGCAGGTAAGTAGGGTGATAGGAGAAAAGGTAAAGGGAGGATGATGCGAGTGGAGTTGTAAACAGAGAGGAGAGGATGTGAGATGGAGAATGGTGATAAGAGGGGATCTGGGAGGAGAAAAGGAAGAAGAGATAGAAGATAAAGAGGGGGAAGGGAGTAGGCGAGGATGGTGAGAGAAAACAGAAGCATAAATGAGGTACGGTGGGTTGGTAAAATATATCGGTGGTAGAAATGTATGCCGGGCACGAGTAAACGATCGTGAAGCGGCAATACAAACTGTGTACGTGATTGCTCATACAACAAACGGCTAGCAGCTATTATGGGTACCTTGTACTGGCTACCGTCACATATACATCTGTCTTTCCTTTCATCAAACACGCTCGCTCTCTCTCTCTCTCTCTCTCTCTCTCTCTCTCTCTTTCATCATAACACAGAGAGAAAAAAAGAGAATGTCACTTTCTCTTTCTCCTCTCTTCCCTCCCCATCTCACTCCCTCTTCCTTCCTTCCTTCCTTATTCCCTTTCTTTTTTATCTCTTCTTTATCTCTTTCTCTCTTTCTTTCATTTAATCTTTCTCACATAATTTCGCTTTCGCATTATCTCTCATTATCCCGTTCCCACATGATCCCGTTCCCACATTATCTCTTTCTTTCTTATCTCTTTCTTTCATGCAATTTTTCTTTCTTGCAATTTCTTTATTTTTCGTTCTCTCTCTCTCTCTCTCTCTCTCTCTCTCTCTCTCTCTCTCTCACTCTCAATCTGTCTTTCTTTATCGCTTTCTCTTTTTCTTTAAATCTTTTCTCTTTGTCTCCACTTTATTTTCTGTCTTTCTTTCAATTTGTATCTCTCTCTCTCTCTCTCTCTCTCTCTCTCTCTCTCTCTCTATCTCTTTCATTATTCGGAAGAAATACAAACTTAAAAGACGGCCACAGTGAAACAGAGAAAGAAGACTTCCGTCTCCAAGATGGCGGATCTAGTCCAACGTCCTCACGATCGCTGCAGAAAGTGCATCCGGGGTCTGATTAATTTCGGTTCCCCGTTGTACTTTTCTGCGTTAAAGTAAAAGTGATGATCTTCTTACTACATCTGCGCCGCTAAAGCGATGTTGTACGCCGGCAACAGTCCCTTTTTGACAAATCAAGTGCTGTGAATGCGACCTTCCAACGTCTAGACTTGATCTGCGCTTTACGTCACATTGGTGCTGTTCATGGCCGTTGTTGGAATTCCTTGACGCAAGTTATTTCCATGTTACTTATCAATGTAAACTACTTCGTCAGCCGCAGTTTTATCTCTTTACGGAATTTGCACAGTGTTTTGTTCGTCTTAGGCTGCTTTTATTAGAGTAATCAGAAACCAAAAGGGAGCGAAATTGTGTGTACGACATTTTTTGTGTGCTACGTCATCGTAATGGCCAATTGTAAATCCCTAGACCGGCCATACGCTAATCTTACGGTCGGTTGTTTGATGTGCGACGGGGATAATCTGACGACTAACTGTGTGTCTATATGTTCTGAATTGGAGTCAACAACGATGGCCTAACATCATCGAGCGCTCTACATTTTTTTAAAAATATGACGATCATCATTTTCAAGAGGACGTGAACTCCCGGTATATGGTGGTTAGGCGGCCGGAACAATTGAAGGCTATGCATGAAAAGTGTTCCTTGTTGCAGTTTCCTCATATTCCAAGTCCGGCTTGTTGCAGGAGCTACTGAGTTAAGTGCTCTGTGCACACCGTGAGCTGTGTGTCTCATCCGTTTTGATCATGTTTCGATATTCCAATTGTTTACGATGAATGATGATATCGTATGACAGGGAACCGTTGGCTGTGTTCACTTTCTGCGCGGTTTCGCATCATATCTTTTAGCGTGTGCTGAGACTGCTATGATGGGGACTACAGTTACCTTTCTTTGTTTGGGAGATAAGATATTAATTCGGATGATTACGCTGGCACGGGCGGTTGAGCAATTATGGATTTTAATTCCTTTGAAGTGATACCGGGGCCTTCCATAACCAAATAAACAAGTGAAATAGAGAAAGAAAAAGAAATGGGATAATCAAAAAGGGAGAACTAGATGTGAATTAATTGTTTTAGAAATTAAGAGAAATAGAGAAATTGTGAGGAGAAAATTAAATGAAAGGAAATTGAAAGAAATAGAGAAATTTTAGGGATAGAAAGAAAAAGGTGAAACATAGATAAGGAGGAAAAGAATAAACAGACAAACAAGAAAGGAAGATGAAGAAAAGGTTGTCGCATGGATGATACGGTGGTAGTGGTACTAGTAATATTAATGGTGGTAGTAATGATGGTAGTAGTTGTAGTAATGGTCGTAGTAGTAGTAGTCACGGTAGTAGCAGTTGTAGTAGCAGTAATAGCAGTGGTAGTAGCGGTAATAGCAGAGATAGTAGCGGTAATAGCAGTGGTAGTAGCGGTAATAGCAGTGGTAGTAGCGGTAATAGCAGAGATAGTAGCGGTAATAGCAGTGGTAGTAGCGGTAATAGCAGTGGTAGTAGCGGTAATAGCAGTGGTAGTAGCGGTAATAGCAGAGATAGTAGCGGTAATAGCAGAGATAGTAGCGGTAATAGCAGAGATAGTAGCGATAATAGCAGTAGTAGCAACAGCAGTAGCAACAGCAGTAGTAGTAGCAGTAGTAGTAGCAGTAATAGTAGCAGTAGTAGTAGCAGTAGTAACAGCAGTTGTAGTAGCAGTAGTAACAGCAATTTAACAGCAGTAGTAACAGCAATTTAACAGCAGTAGTAACAGCAATTTAACAGCAGTAGTAACAGCAATTTAACAGCAGTAGTAACAGCAATTTAACAGCAGTAGTAACAACAGTTGTAGTAGCAGTAGTAACAGCAATTTAACAGCAGTAGTAACAGCAGTTGTAGTAGCAGTAGTAACAGCAGTAGCAGCAGCAGTTGCAGCAGTAGTAGCAGCAGTGGTAGCAGCAGCGGTAATAACAGTGGTAGTTGCAGCGGTAATAACAGTGGTAGCAGCAGCGGTAATAACAGTGGTAGTTGCAGCGGTAATGGTAGTACTAATGGTAGTAGTGGTGGTTGTCGTAGTGTTCGTAGTAGTGGTGGTGGTAGTCGTAGAGGTGGTAGTAGCAGTGGTAGAAATAGCAACGATAAATAATAGTAGTAGAGGTGATTGTAGTGATAGTTGTAGCAGTGGTGGTAGTGGCAGTAGTAGCAGTAGTGGTGGTAGTAGTAGTAGTAGTGGTAATAGTGATAGTAGTAGTGGTAATAGTAGTCGTAGTAGTATTATTAGTATTATAGCAGCAGTGGTGGTCATAGTTATAATAGTAACAGTAGAAGTAGAAATGGGAGAAGAAAAGAAAACGAAGGTTTTGAAATTAAAAACAATCAAAAGACACTCGAAGCAGTTTGGCTTAAGCTAAATGTGCATAAAAATCCCTACAACGAGAAACTATGTAATCCTGGTAATTCAATTCCACAATTAGTTTGTTCATTTCCCAAAACTGCTATTTTTTAAACGAGAATTATTTGCGTCTACCGGTTGTGTCACGTCTGGTAGCGTACCGGTTGTGTCACAGTCTGGTTAACGTACCGGTTGTGTCACAGTCTGGTTAACGTACCGGTTGTGTCACAGTCTGGTTACGTACCGGTTGTGTAACAGTCTGGTTAACGTACCGGTTGTTTCACAGTCTGGTTAACGTACCGGTTGTGTCACAGTCTGGTTAACGTACCGGTTGTGTCTCAGTCTGGTAGCGTACCGGTTGTGTAACAGTCTGGTTAACGTACCGGTTGTTTCACAGTCTGGTTAACGTACCGGTTGTGTCACAGTCTGGTTAACGTACCGGTTGTGTCACAGTCTGGTAGCGTACCGGTTGTGTAACAGTCTGGTTAACGTACCGGTTGTTTCACAGTCTGGTTAACGTACCGGTTGTTTCACAGTCTGGTTAACGTACCGGTTGTTTCACAGTCTGGTTAACGTACCGGTTGTTTCACAGTCTGGTTAACGTACCGGTTGTGTCACAGTCTGGTAGCGTACCGGTTGTGTCACAGTCTGGTTAACGTACCGGTTGTGTCACAGTCTGGTTAACGTACCGGTTGTGTCACAGTCTGGTAGCGTACCGGTTGTGTCACAGTCTGGTTAGCGTCCTGAGTACCGCCAGACTGAAGAATGATGACTTCCTACAGCGCTCTTCCACATGAACGGAACCACCACACCTGAAGACAGCTCCAACTTTCAGGTGGACGTTAGAAAAAAAAAAGGTAAATAACCCCGTCACGTCAAGTGACGTATAGGGAATATGGTGTTAGTGACCATAATTTTTATAGACCTTCAACACATGATTTTTGGGGTAATCATCATCATGGAGTGCCGTCTCCGCATCGAAGGTTGGCTACCATGGAGCGCCATTCCACTCTGTCTCTTGCTTTGATGGTGCAGATTGTCATAGGTTGACTTATCCATATTTTGATGTTACTCGTCCATGTTAGACTTGGTCTGCCTCTTTTACCTTGTATTTTCCCTTTCAATATTACTTTTATTAGGCTGTTGTGTCTTTTAACATGCCCAAAAAATTTCATTTGTCTTGTTCTAATTGTGTTTTGTAGTTCTCCTCATTTTCAGTTGTTTTAAAACTTCATCGTTTGTTTTCTTTTCTTTCCATCCAATTCTACCTATTCTTCATAAACATAAATCCACATTTCAAAGGCTTCCATTTTCTGTTCTGTTTTCTTATAAACCTTGCCGCTTGACTTTCCCATAAAAAAAAAATTAGGTACCCATTTAAGGCTGGGTGAACCCGGAAGCCGTCGGTCAGAATCGAACCTGACCTCTTGACCAATACAGCCCATTTCACTAGCCACTGAGCTATGGCGGCTCCTAGGTAAAAGAAAGAGCACCAGAGTACCTCTATCATATACCACATTGGAGGCGAAGGCGCGCCCCACCCAGCACCAGAATATCTCTATCATATACCACATTGGAGGCGAAGGCGCGCCCCACCCAGCACCAGAATACCTCTATCATATACCACATTGGAGGCGAAGGCGCGCCCCACCCAGCACCAGAATATCTCTATCATATACCACATTGGAGGCGAAGGCGCGCCCCACCCAGCACCAGAATACCTCTATCATATACCACATTGGAGGCGAAGGCGCGCCCCCACCCAGCACCAGAATATCTCTATCATATACCACATTGGAGGCGAAGGCGCGCCCCACCCAGCACCAGAATAGCTCTATCATATACCACATTGGAGGCGAAGGCGCGCCCCACCCAGCACCAGAATATCTCTATCATATACTACATTGGAGGCGAAGGCGCGCCCCACCCAGCACCAGAATATCTCTATCATATACCACATTGGAGGCGAAGGCGCGCCCCACCCAGCACCAGAATATCTCTATCATATACCACATTGGAGGCGAAGGCGCGCCCCACCCAGCACCAGAATATCTCTATCATATACCACATTGGAGGCGAAGGCGCGCCCCACCCAGCACCAGAATATCTCTATCATATACCACATTGGAGGCGAAGGCGCGCCCCACCCAGCACCAGAATATCTCTATCATATACCACATTGGAGGCGAAGGCGCGCCCCCACCCAGCACCAGAATATCTATATCATATACCACATTGGAGGCGAAGGCGCGCCCCACCCAGCACCAGAATATCTCTATCATATACTACATTGGAAGCGAAGGCGCGCCCCACCCAGCACCAGAATATCTCTATCATATACCACATTGGAGGCGAAGGCGCGCCCCCACCCAGCACCAGAATATCTCTATCATATACCACATTGGAGGCGAAGGCGCGCCCCCACCCAGCACCAGAATATCTCTATCATATACTACATTGGAGGCGAAGGCGCGCCCCCACCCAGCACCAGAATATCTCTATCATATACTACATTGGAGGCGAAGGCGCGCCCCACCCAGCACCTGAATATCTCTATCATATACCACATTGGAGGCGAAGGCGCGCCCCACCCAGCACCAGAATATCTCTATCATATACTACATTGGAGGCGAAGGCGCGCCCCACCCAGCACCAGAATATCTCTATCATATACTACATTGGAGGCGAAGGCGCGCCCCACCCAGCACCAGAATATCTCTATCATATACCACATTGGAGGCGAAGGCGCGCCCCACCCAGCACCAGAATACCTCTATCATATACCACATTGGAGGCGAAGGCGCGCCCCCACCCAGCACCAGAATATCTCTATCATATACCACATTGGAGGCGAAGGCGCGCCCCACCCAGCACCAGAATATCTCTATCATATACCACATTGGAGGCGAAGGCGCGCCCCACCCAGCACCAGAATATCTCTATCATATACTACATTGGAGGCGAAGGCGCGCCCCACCCAGCACCAGAATATCTCTATCATATACCACATTGGAGGCGAAGGCGCGCCCCACCCAGCACCAGAATATCTCTATCATATACCACATTGGAGGCGAAGGCGCGCCCCACCCAGCACCAGAATATCTCTATCATATACCACATTGGAGGCGAAGGCGCGCCCCACCCAGCACCAGAATATCTCTATCATATACCACATTGGAGGCGAAGGCGCGCCCCACCCAGCACCAGAATATCTCTATCATATACCACATTGGAGGCGAAGGCGCGCCCCCACCCAGCACCAGAATATCTATATCATATACCACATTGGAGGCGAAGGCGCGCCCCACCCAGCACCAGAATATCTCTATCATATACTACATTGGAGGCGAAGGCGCGCCCCACCCAGCACCAGAATATCTCTATCATATACCACATTGGAGGCGAAGGCGCGCCCCCACCCAGCACCAGAATATCTCTATCATATACCACATTGGAGGCGAAGGCGCGCCCCCACCCAGCACCAGAATATCTCTATCATATACTACATTGGAGGCGAAGGCGCGCCCCCACCCAGCACCAGAATATCTCTATCATATACTACATTGGAGGCGAAGGCGCGCCCCACCCAGCACCTGAATATCTCTATCATATACCACATTGGAGGCGAAGGCGCGCCCCACCCAGCACCAGAATATCTCTATCATATACTACATTGGAGGCGAAGGCGCGCCCCACCCAGCACCAGAATATCTCTATCATATACTACATTGGAGGCGAAGGCGCGCCCCACCCAGCACCAGAATATCTCTATCATATACCACATTGGAGGCGAAGGCGCGCCCCCACCCAGCACCAGAATATCTCTATCATATACCACATTGGAGGCGAAGGCGCGCCCCACCCAGCACCTGAATATCTCTATCATATACTACATTGGAGGCGAAGGCGCGCCCCACCCAGCACCAGAATATCTCTATCATATACTACATTGGAGGCGAAGGCGCGCCCCACCCAGCACCAGAGCTGGAAGTCGTCATGACTCATAACTGATGGCTTGCGCCAGGATCGGTGAACGAGAACCATCCAGACCCTGCTACACCTCTCCGCGGTGCCTCCAGAAAACAGACTAACCTGTCTAGTCTGGCCAAGCGAGCAGGGATCGAAGAGGGAAGACAACCCCGGTACTCAAAAATGTCGGCTGAAGTCGGATGTGTTGGGCCGAAAGGCGCAGATATCACAGTGTTACACTGCAAACTTCAACACAACGTAACTACGTCCACTTAACGTCCTTTTAAGGGCGGATGACGAGGAGGAAGTCTACGGTTCGTATCCGCTAGAATACCTCAAATCATCGGGCGACCGCATCATCATCATCATCATCATCATCATCATATACTACATTGCAAGCAACGAAATTACATTCCGAACCTGGCCGCACGCTAGAAAACAAGGACCGAGATGTTAGATTTCTGTTCGTGAATCTGTAACCCTGGACCGACTTCCAGATTCACGTTGGTCAAGAGGACTGTCTAGATTCAGTAAAGAACGGAAGGCAGAACTTGTGAACCAGTTTATCGTTTCACACTGCGGGATTACCTGGGAAGGAGACCTGAGCGCTTATGGATCGTTGTTCGATGGGCGGTGAGGATAATCCGACGACTAAGTCTTAAGACTAGAACGGAATGGCGTCACTGGAAACAGGATATTCCCATATCTGCGCAGCTCCCGTTCCAGCAAATAGAAGTGTTCATTCAGATCGGGCATACTCTTCTATTGAACGTGGTGAGTTCTGCATAAATTGTGTGCAGACATTTTGTGATGCACAACTTCCGGGTCGCTGTAACGGCCGTCGCGGGCAGCACGGTCTCCTTGCGCCAAATCTGTGTAAATTCGCTGATCAGTGAGAGCGAGCTCCAAGAATAGCTGCCCCAAACAAATGAAGTTAGGCCTCTACTTCGGCGAAGCACTCGATTCGAGTACTGCAGTTGGGTGGCAAATTTGAAATAGAACACAGATCACACATCTCGTCCCAGGTCAAAGCTGGGACCTAGTACCGTCCCACTTTACTGAACGGCCAGTCGCCTGCAGCACCACGTCAGTGCTCGGGCGCAAAAAACCACGTTGACTTTATGGTCAGGTAACTGCGACCGGACTACTGCTGTCTCCACAAACGAAAATCCAAACCAGAAAGAATCACTTGCAACGTACACTGCAACACACATGCCACCAGTCCTAAACCTGATTCGACTAAGCGGCCATCTTGGCCTGAGGACTTCCCAGCAATGTATACAAGCTTGAAGCCCCTAGAATTGCAGGCCCTAAGCTGCAGCTTATTTTGCCTAAGTTTAAATGCAGCTGTGAATTGTTATTCTGCATTAAAATAATCCAGGACACACGAAATCAAATCCGCAACAGATGTAATATGATAACGAGATTACTATCGTTTTAGCGAGGACATAATTCTGCAATTGAAAATGTTTTTTCGTGTTAATTGTGGCAAGTATTACAGAAGGTAACTCCTAGCTGATTGATTATCATCATCATCATGTGCCATGCCAGTTGGGGTTACCGATCATGTTCTTTCACAATTTCCTATACACACAGTGCATTGTATCAATTATGTTGTTGACGGTTTTCCATGCCATGACACCAAGCTACCTAGTTATCTCCTCCTCTCCTCGTTTGCGATCTCTTTCACTGTGTTTTGCCAGTTGTAACCAAGTATTTCAACTTTCCTCTATTCATGTACCCCCAAAAAATGTCCTAGCTGATTACGATAGAAATATTCCCAGTATCAGGGGCATTATTATTATTTTCTTCCTTTGAACCGACAAGGCTCCGGGGTTCACCCAGTCTCTAAAAATGGATGCAAGAGATTTTTCTTTGGAAGTAAAGCCAGCCTGGCATGATACCGACCACATCAATCAAAAATGTTCCGTTGTCATGGTGAGATATGGCTACTATAGCTCGTTCAGAAATTCGTGTCCATAGAGTTTATCAATTATCTTGGAAACTCTTTGATAAATTTCAAAATTTTTTTTCATGAATTATTTTTTTCACCGACCTTAATTGTTTTTTGAATTGTTTGGGATTGTTTTTTCCCTACTGTCATGCATTTAGGAAAACCTTTTGTTTCTTTAAAGTATATAAAAATATGATTTTCTTGGTTGTCCTAAGTTTTAGGAGTTTACGATACCCACATTTGTTGTAATCAACATTGTCATTGAAAAAGTCAAAATGTCACGTTATTGAGTTATTGGCGGGTCATCATCAATGAGTTATTAGCGGGTCATCATCAATGAGTTATTAGCGTGTCATTATCATTGAGTTATTAGCGGCTCATCATCATCGAGTTATTAGCGGGTCATCATCATTGAGTTATTAGCGGGTCATCATCATTGAGTTATTAGCGGGTCATCATCATTGAGTTATTAGCGGGTCATCATCATTGAGTTATTAGCGGTTCATCATCATTGAGTTATTAGCGGGTCATCATCATTGAGTTATTAGCGGTTCATCATCATTGAGTTATTAGCGGTTCATCATCATTGAGTTATTAGCGGGTCATCATCATTGAGTTATTAGCGGGTCATCATCATTGAGTTATTAGCGGGCCATCATCATTGAGTTATTAGCGGGCCATCATCATTGAGTTATTAGCGGGTCATCATCATTGAGTTATTTGCGGACCATCATCATTGAGTTATTAGCGGGTCATCATCATTGCACTCCGAACATGTTCACATGTCCTCAACTCCCTTCCTCAGCAAGTACCGCAGTGTCCAACGGCTGACGACTCCAGTTCTGTGTTGGTTGATTAGTCTTCTTACACGCCCACTAAGTTTCACATTTCTGGCAGTGCCCATCTTAACTCCCATCTCTTTCATCCGAAGGTGTGACGTGGATTTGTGGTTGCCGAAGTCCTTTGCTCTTCCCACATCTCGGAGGGCATTGATGATGTCCGCCCGATCAATTGGTTGACCGTCTTCAACGACAGCGCAGCTAGCCAACCTGTCCGCTCTTTCATTTCTCTGTACTCCCGTACATAGCTCGCCTCCACATTTTTTTAATCATGCTCATCGAATCACTCAGTATACAGGCGTGGGTGTAGTCTTGTGACTTTAACCAGTTGAATGCCTTGGTCACTGCCATCACCTCCATCGTCATGCTACTCGTGGTCACGACGTATGCACCACTGTCTTCCTTGAATATTCTGCCTGCCGAGCGTGCTGTAAATACCCATGCACTTTTTTGGTGTCGTATTACCGATCCGTCTGCCTTCGGTTATTTGGTTATGGAAGGCCACGGTATCACTGGAAACGAATTAAAATCCATAATTGCTCAACCGCGCGTGCCAGCGTAATCATCCGAATTAATATCTCATCTCCCAAACAAAGAAAGGTAACTGTAGTCCCAAACGTAGGAGCCTCAACACACGCCAAAAGACATAAGGCGAAACCGTACAGAAAGTGAACACAGCCAACTGTTCCCTGTCATACGATATCATCATTCATCGTAAACAATTGGAATATCGAAACATGATCAAAACGGATGAGACACACAGCTCACGGTGTGCAAAGAGCATTTAACTCAGTAGCTCCTGCAACAAGCCGGACTTGGAATACGAGGAAACTGCAACAAGGAACACTTTTCATACATAGCCTTCAATGGTTCCTGCCGCCTATCCACCATATACCGGAAGTTCACGTCCTCCTGAAAATGATGATCGTCTGCATAGATGACTGCATCTTTCTCATCGGTGTTATCGCAGATAAGACCGTCGACCTCCGCATTGACCACGACTGAGTTCTGTCCCCTACTTTTCCTGTCGAGTGTGACAATACATGAGAAATGGCCTAGACGACTTTTTTTTTCCAACCACTAGCACGATAGGGAGCCGCGATAGCTCAGTGGTTAGTGAACTGGACTACAAAGGACAAGGGGTAGGGTTCGATCCCAACCGACGGCTTCCGGGTTCACCCCGCCTTAAATGGGTACCCGATTTTTTTCTGGGAATGTAAAGCAGCACAAGCGTAATACCGACCACATTACCCAAAAAATCATGTGCTGAAGGTCTGTAAAATATAGGGTCACTAACACCATATTTCCCTATACGCCACTTGGCGTGACGGGGGGTACTTACTATGACAAAAATATAAAATAATTTTTTTTTTTAAATAAATAAATAAAAAATTGTGCACTCTTCAATGTGACACGGATACGCCTTTGGCTAGCATTGGTAGAAAATTAACATAATTTACAGTAAAATCTAAACCTTGGAGCACACAGTTTGATATTTTCCTAAAATTATATCACAAAAAACGATTTGTGCAAAATTCAAAGGCTTTGTACCTAAATGTTATAAAATCTTAAGATCAGTGGGGGAAAAAAATATATGAAAAAGAATTACAGAAATTCATCAAACAGTTCCCAGAATAATTGATAAACTCTGTGGGCACGGATTTCTGAACGAACTATAGTAACTTATTCACAATACGCCACAAGACAGGAGAGAAAACCTTTGTAATTTACTTATTTTTAGAAGACCTGTATGTTTTGCGCGAGTCTTCATTCATTGGTTCATTTTGATCAATACTCTCGAATGAAAATAGATTTGTAAACCAGAAACAGATGTTAAAATAGATCTAAAATAGACAACACAAGCAGAAGGCACAGTCTTAATATTTAACCAACCAGTAAAAATATATTTGATAATTAGAAAAACGGGTTACAAATGCGATTCTTAGGCCATGTTAAAAGACACAACAGCCTACTGAAAATGATCCTGGAGGGGAAATACAAGGTAAAAGAGGCAGAGGCAGACCAAGATTAACATGGACGAGTAACATCAAAAGATGGACAAATCAACCGATGACAACCTGCACCATCAAAGCAAGAGATAGAGCAAAATGGCGCTCCATGGTAGTCAACCTTCGTTGCGGAGACGGCACTCAATGATGATGATGATGAGAAAAACTGACAGAAAATATGTGTACATGGAAAGAACATAATAAAGGAATAGAAAATAAGCTGGAGAATTAAATTAAATCAAAGTTAGAACCGAAAAGACGCAAGAAAAAAGAGGTGGTGTCACGAAACAAATGCGCCTCGTTCATTATCATTTGAGGAGGGGATCTGAGCGCCTATGGGGATGTTCGGAGTGCAATGATGATGAACCGCAAATACCTCAATAACTCAATAACTCAATAACCAAATCTGTCACTTCATTATTTGTGGAATCAGTAACTGGAGAAGTAATTGCTGTCAGATCAGAGTGGGACCGTTACAAGACTTGCAGCAGTCACTTCCAACCATCTGTGGAGACATGACAGTATGTAAATGTAAAGTACGAGACTTGAATCGGCGTCCTGTGCTCGGAGACTTCTGGATAGTGTCGCTTCAAGCATCGAAACTCACGATGCGAGGCGGCTTTCCTCACCTTCTCAGAGTACTACCCTCGTACCCATTTCTGCCAGCGGCTGGGTCGATCACGGGGATATTTCTATTTTCCAACTACTAGTACAATAAAAAATATCTTATGCAACAAATCTATGTCAATAAAAATGAGAAAGAGAGTTCATCGGTGCTATATAGAACCAATTATGACCTATGGAAGCGAATCATGGACAGTAGACAAACAAATGAAAAGACGATTAGAGGCCACAGAGATGGGATTTCTCAGAAGAATGTTGAAAGTTTCCTGGACAGCTAAAAAGACCAATGAGGAAGTTCTCAAAGAGGCCAACACAAAAAGGGAGCTCTTAAAAAACATCAGAAAGAAGCAATCAACATTTTTCGGGCACATCATGAGAAGAGGAAAGTTGGAATACTTGGTTACAACTGGCAAAATAAAAGGAAAGAGAGATCGCGGGCGACAAAGCGAGAAAATACTGGATACTGGATTTTGGTGTCATGACATGGAAACAGTCAACAACAGAACTGATACGATGTACTGTAGATAGTAGATTGTGGAGGGACATGATCACCTACGCCAACCGGTATGGCACATGATGATGACTAGTACAATTCACACTGCTTCCAGCGGGAATCGAACTCGGGTTGTCAGAACATCGGTAACAGTCGGGTTTCTTTTCCCCCAACTAGGCTATCGAGGCCCCATGTGTACGACATATAGAAGTGTAAGAAAATCTAGCAACTGCACGGGGCGTAACGGGAATATGGTATTAGTGGCCATATTTATTTCTTCGAAGAGGTGATTGTACAGTGGTCAGCATAACGCCAATCCATACCTTCCATCTAATTTAAAGTTAAACTGTTTCACCAGAAAAAAATGTAATAGTATACCGGCTAGAGTTTATAGGCGATGAGGTTATGGAAATTGTGCAGGGCGTGAAGAGAGAATTAAGTTGGTAGAAAATAGGTGCATGAATGTATCCAAGGTCGAAAGTTCAAGGTAGAGCGATGTGGAAGGTTCTCAGGTGGGAAAGAGGCTGTGACGTATTGTTTTGGCAAATAGGAGATAAAGGTGTTTAGAGGGGTGAAATGTTATTGGATGCGCGAAGGAGCTTGGGATTGCAATTAGAGGGAAATATAAAAAAAAAACTAAGAGAGACAGCACTCTCACTCTCTCTCTCTCTTTCTCTCTCTCTCTCTCTCTCTCTATCTCTCTCTCTCTCTTGGAAGTCCAGTCTGTTCACTCAGGCAGTTAGTCCAGATCAGTCGCTTAGAGATCATCATCATCATCAAGTACCGGGCCTGCTGGCGTAGGTGATCATGTCTTTCCATAACTTTCGATCTCGGCAGCTATTTATCATTTCTGTTGTTGACCTTCTCCCAAGCCATTTTCTTAAGCTGTCTGGTACTTTTTTTCTCTTTGCTTCCATCTATCTCTTCGTCCCTCAATTTTCCCAGTTGTTACAATATATTCCTGCTGTTCCCTTCTCATTACATGGCCAAAAAATTATGATTGTTTCTACCTAATATTGGAAATTATACTCTCTTTTTGCATTGGCATCTTTCAGAACATTTCACTTCGAGATAGTGAAGGTATATTGATATTGTTCATCGTGAGGTTTGATGACGAATATAAAGTCATTACTATGTTTATGACGACTGTTGTTGTTGCACTCAGTACTAGAGACAGACTTTGATGTGCGGTGACACTAGAACAAAAAGTCATCACCATCGTGTGCCATACCGGTTAGTGTATGCAATAATGTATTTCCACAATTTCATATCCATAGTGCGGGGGACTGGTTGGTCTTGAGGCAAGACGCCGGCTTCGAGACAGAGAGGTTGTGGGGCTACACCGGATTTTTATTTATGATTTTTCTCTGCGGCAACCACCCCTGGTCTCAGCAGCGAGGCCCGGCTTGAAACGTCAATTACTCATCGACGGAAAAATATATGAGTACCTCCGGTCGGAGTTATCTGCCTGTGCGGCGAGGGACCCCTGTGCACACGGCTACCAGGGAAAAATGGATTAACATGCACAATTCAGTTCCTAGTCTCTAGGGATTTCATCAGAGGTAAAAGCTGACGAGCGGGAAAAAAAAATCCATAATTCACCACATCAAATGTGTTAACCGTTTTCCAGGTCATGACAACCTATCTATCTTTTTTTCCTTGTCCGCGATCTCTTTCCCTGTATTTTGCCAGTTGTAACAAAGTATTCCTAGTACCCTCTTCTCGCTACCATGCCATGATACTTTCCTCACTCTACATCAGTCAGTGTTCATACAAGTTCCTATATAGACTGGGATGAATGTGAATACGTAGCAGAGGTTCGAGCAGGTCCTCTTGTCACACACAGGCCTGTTCCCAAACCACAGCAGCGACCAATACAGCCAATCATTTATTGACAGCCTATTTTACTCCTCCATTTCCGAAGTTGGCGACGGCGTGCCCGAAGTTGGCGACGGCGTGCCCGAAGTTGGCGACGGCGTGCCCGAAGTTGGCGACGGCGTGCCCGAAGTTGGCGACGGCGTGCCCGAAGTTGGCGACGGCGTGCCCGAAGTTGGCGACGGCGTGCCCGAAGTTGGGACAACACACCCGAAGTTGAGACAACACACCCGAAGTTGGGACGGCGTGCCCGAAGTTGGTGACGGCGTGCCCGAAGTTGGTGACGGCGTGCCCGAAGTTGGTGACGGCGTGCCCGAAGTTGGTGACGGCGTGCCCGAAGTTGGTGACGGCGTGCCCGAAGTTGGCGACGGCGTGCCCGAAGTTGGCGACGGCGTGCCCGAAGTTGGCGACGGCGTGCCCGAAGTTGGTGACGGCGTGCCCGAAGTTGGTGACGGAGTGCCCGAAGTTGGCGACGGCGTGCCCGAAGTTGGCGACGGCGTGCCCGAAGTTGGCGACGGCGTGCCCGAAGTTGGCGACGGCGTGCCCGAAGTTGGGACAACACACCCGAAGATAGGACAACACACCCGATGTTAGGACAACACACCCGAAGTTAGGACAACATATCTGATATTAGGACGAATGCTGGGGCCGCAGTCTGACATGGAAGTCACAGACATCGAAGACTTCACGCGAAACTTCGACTGTCTTATCATCATGTGCCATACCGGTTGGCGTAGGCGATCATGTCCTCCTACAATTCTCTATTCACAGTGCATCGTATCAGTTCGGTTGTTTACTGTTTTCCATGATATGAAAATTTGCATTTTTGGGGCATGTTAAAAGACACAACAGTCTATTAAAAGACACAACAGCCTGTTAAAAGACACAACAGCCTGTTAAAGACACAACAGTCTGTTAAAAGACACAACAGCCTGTTAAAAGACACAACAGTCTGTTAAAAGACACAACAGCCTGTTAAAAGACACAACAGCCTGTTAAAAGACACAACAGCCTGTTAAAAGACAACAGCCTAATAAAAGTAATATTTGAATGGAAAATACAAGGTAAAAGAGGCAGAGGCAGACCAAAACTAACATGGACGAGTAACATCAAAATATGGACAAGTCAACCTATGACAATCTGCACCATCAAAGGAAGAGACAGAGTGGAATGGCGCTTCATGGTAGCCGACCTTCGATGCGGAGACGGTACTCAATGAATGAATGAATTACACCAAGCTAACCAGTATTTTCTTTCTTTGTCGTCCGTGATCTCTCTTTCCCTGTATTGTTCCAGTTGTAGCCAAGTATTGCAACTTTCCTCTTCTCATGATGTGACAAATGTCGATTGTATTTTTAGCTCTATTTTAGTGTTGGCTTCTCTGAGAATCTTCTCGTTAGTCTTTTTAGCTGTCCAGTGAACTTTCAACATTCTTCTGAGAAATCCCATCTCTGTGGCCTATACAATATTGTTAATTTCTTTGTCAACTGTCCACAATTCGCTTCAATATGTCAGAATTTGCTCTATATTACAAATATGAACTATTCTATGTTCATATTCTATGTACCCCAACCATGGCATTCAATGTACCCCAACCATGGCATTCAATGTACCCAACCATGGCATTCAATGTACCCCAACCATGGCATTCAATGTACCCCAACCATGGCATTCAATGTACCCCAACCATGGCATTCAATGTACCCCAACCATGGCATTCAATGTACCCCAACCATGAAATTCAATGTACCCCAACCATGGCATTCAATGTACCCCAACCATGGCATTCTATGTACCCCAACCATGACATTCTATGTACTCCAACCATGGCATTCTATGTACCCCAACCATGGCATTCAATGTACCCCAACCATGGCATTCAATGTACCCCAACCATGGCATTCTATGTACTCCAACCATGGCATTCTATGTACTCCAACCATGGCATTCTATGTACTCCAACCATGGCATTCTATGTACCCCAACCATGGCATTCAATGTACCCCAACCATGGCATTCAATGTACTCCAACCATGGCATTCTATGTACTCCAACCATGACATTCTATGTACCCCAACGATGGCATTCTATGTACCCCAACCATGGCATTCAATGTACCCCAACCATGGCATCCAATGTACCCCAACCATGGCATTCAATGTACTCCAACCATGGCATTCAATGTACTCCAACCATGGCATTCTATGTACTCCAACCATGGCATTCAATATACTTCAAAGATGGCATTCAATGTACCCCAACCATGGCATTCTATGTACTCCAACCATGGCATTCAATGTACCCCAACCATGGCATTCAATGTACCCCAACCATGGCATTCAATGTACCCCAACCATGGCATTCAATGTACTCCAACCATGGCATTCAATGTACTCCAACCATGGCATTCTATGTACTCCAACCATGGCATTCAATGTACTCCAAAGATGGCATTCAATGTACCCCAACCATGGCATTCTATGTACTCCAACCATGGCATTCAATGTACCCCAACCATGGCATTCAATGTACTCCAACCATGGCATTCAATGTACCCCAACCATGGCATTCTATGTACTCCAACCATGGCATTCAATGTACCCCAACCATGGCATTCAATGTACTCCGCTCAGTGTATTCTGGGTCTCTTCTGTCAAACTTGCATTCAAAAGGATTGGTGCATTTTCCAGCAGAACTGTAGATTGTCCATGTTTTACAGCGACAAGTTGCTATAGGGAAAATAAACAGGAAAATAAATATCTCTTGCAACCCAAAGTTGTGCTGGCGAGTAGTGGATACCGGTGCCTACATCATTCATAGGACTTTTTCGTGTATTGTCACACTCGACAGGAAATATAGGGAACTGAACTCAATCGTGGTCAATGCGGAGGTCAACGGTTTTATCTGGGATAACACCGATGAGAAAGATGCAGTCATCTATACAGACAGATCTGTAATACGACACCAGAGGAGTGCGTGGACATTTACAGCACGCTCGGCAGGCAGAATAGTCAAGGAAGACTGGTGCATATGTTATGACCACGATTAGCATGCCGATGGAGGTGATGGCAGTGGCCAGGTCATTCATCTGGTTAGAGTCACAAGACTATACCCACTCCTGTATACTGAGTGATTCGCTGAGCATGATAAAAAAAAGTGGAGGCGGGCTATGTACGCACGCAATGGGTAGAGTCGTTGCAGAAGTCAAAAATACGTAAAGTCACCTTTGTCTACGTCCCAGGACATGGGAGAGTACGGGGAAATGAAAGAGCGGACAGGTTGGCTAGCTACGCTATTGTTGAGGACGGTCAACCATTGGATCCGGCGGACGTTATAAATACCCTCCGAGATGTGGGAAGAGCACAGGACTTCAACAACCATGAGTCCACGTCACTCCTTCGGATGACAGTGATGGGAGTTAAGATGGGCACAGCCAGAAACGAGAAAGTGGAGACTTATCAACCAACATAGTAGCTGGGCACTGCCAGACTTGCTGAGGGGATCTGAGCACCTATGGACATTTTCGCTGTGCAATAGTAAAGTAAAGTAACCCCGTCACGCCAAGTGGCGTATAGGGAATATGGTGTTAGTGACCATAAATTATACAGACCTTCAGCACATGTTTTTCGGGGTAATGTGGTCGGTATTACGCCCGCGCCGCTTTACTTTCCCAGAAAAAAATCCAGTACCCATTTAAGTCTGGGTGAACCCGGAAGCCGTCGGTTGGGATCGAACCCTACCCCTTGTCCTTTGTAATCCAGTTCACTAACCACTGAACTATCGCGGCTCCCGGAGTGCAATGGTGATGACCCGCAAAGAACTCAATAACTCAATGTTATGCTTTTGTTTCAATGTACTCAGTTTCTTTTGATCTCTTTCATAGTCCTTCCATCCATTTTTATCAAAGGCCAAATCTTGAAAACTTTCGACTCTCCAATCTTTGCCCATTAATGCAAACATCCGTTTTCACATCTCTTTCACGTGGCCTCAATATTTTTTGCCGCATTAAGATAGAAGCTCTGATGCTCTCTATCGCACTGAAGTGATGCTAGCAGACCTCTCTCTCTCTGGCCACTTTTTGAGAAGGGCAAAAGTGTAATATCATAAGTGTATCTTATCTCTTGATGCGTGACCTCCAGTCGTAGGGGCGTCAAATAGTTCTTTGTTATAAGTTTCTCTGAAATTTCTTCTGATATCTGTGCATATTATTGAATAAATGAGTTGACATCATCCATTCGAATCTAATTCCTTCTTAAACCAGTTTTCTGTATCATTCCAGCGCACACAATTTGATCTTTATAATGCATTTTTACTACATCCTGCAGGTTAGATCAAAACATGTTTATCATTTCCATTAGTTCTGATGATTGCAGCAGTTGAATGATTTTGAGTAGGCGATAATGTATGTAATCAGATCCATAATGCATCCTCTGATCTTTTTTCATTTACAAGGGTCGACAATTAAGTCATCCATGAAAAAACAATTAAATAACAGTTGGAGATCTAACCAGTATAATATTCAAAGTAATCCCCTTGTGCCCAACATTGAGAATTAATGCAGTTGGCAATAACCAAATAACATTAGGAGAAATACCTCTACTAGACGTACAATCTTACATATATCTAGGTAGGCAGTAATAAGAGGGAGGAACAAAAAATGATACCAAAATAAGGATATCAAAAGCAAGAGGAGCTTTCATTGCACTGGGAAACATATGGAAGTCTAAAGAAATTAGGTTATATACAAAAATAAAAGTTTTCAACTCCAATGTTAAGTCAGTCCTATTAATGGATGTGAAACATGGAGAACAACACAATTGACAATCATGAAGATACAGACTTTCATTAATGGATGCTTACGCAGAATAAAATGGAAATAGCAGGACAAAATCACTAACATAGAATTATGGAAATGTACCAGTCAAATACCAGTGGATACAGAGATACAGCGAAGACGATGGCACTGGATAGGAAACACACTTTGGAAGCCAACTGAGAGTATTACACAACAGGCCCTTTTTTGGAATCGCCAGTGGAAAAGACAAAGAGGAAGACCAAGGAATTCTTGGAGAAGACAGAAGAGAGATGAAGATGATTGTGAAGACATGGAATGATCTTAAAAGAAAGGCAAGAAACAGAACGACTTGGAAAGTGTTTATTGAAGACCTATGCTCCACAGGGAGCTGAAAGTATTTGTTGAAGACATATGCTCCATAGGGAGCTGAAAGTGTTTGTTAAAGACCTATGCTCCACAGGGAGCTGAAAGTGTTTGTTGAAGACCTATGCTCCACAGGGAGCTGAAAGTGTTTGTTAAAGACCTATGCTCCACAGGGAGCTGAAAAGTGCTTGTTGAAGACCTATGCTCCACATGGAGCTGAATGTGTTTGCTGAAGACCTATGTTCCACTGGGAGCTGAATGTGTTTGTTGAATGGTAATTCATAGCGGTAATTTCATGTTTCATCCTTTGTAACAATATGGTCTCATAACGATAATTTCATGTTTCATCCTTTGTAACAATTTAGGATCATAACGGTAATTTCATGTTTCATCCTTTGTAACAATATGGTATCATAACGATAATTTCATGTTTCATCCTTTGTAACAATTTAGGATCATAGCGGTAATTTCATGTTTCATCCTTTGTAACAATGTAGGAGCATAGCGGTAATTTCATGCTTCATCCTTTGTAACAATGTGGGATCATAACGGTAATTTCATGTTTCATCCTTTGTAACAATGTGGGATCATAACGGTAATTTCATGTTTCATCCTTTGCAATAATCAAATTTTAAAAATGTATTTCTGTGGCACGTTTTGATGTCTTTTTGCATTGCATACTCAATGCGCCGATGTTTTTGATTACGTAACAATACACCTCTAACTAGGTCAACAAAATGGCGGATTGTTAATCGTCTGCATATCTGGCGGCGGTCAAAAGTGGTGAATTATAGTTGAAAAGATGCCTCTTTGGATTCCATGCTTTGCTTCATAGACGATTGTTTTGGGCACAATAAGCTCACTCATTACTTGAAGGTCGGATCTTATGTTTCAAATTTCAAATTTATGATCTCTAGTACTCACATTTCTCAAAGAGGCCAACACAAAAAGGGAGCTCTTAAAAAACATTAGAAAGAAGCAATCAACATTTTTCGGGCACATCATGAGAAGAGGAAAGTTGGAATACTTGGTTACAACTGGCAAAATAAAAGGAAAGAGAGATCGTGGGCGACAAAGAGAGAAAATACTGGATAGCTTGGTGTCATGGCATGGAAAACAGTCAACAACAGAACTGATACGATGCACTGTAGATAGAAGATTGTGGAGGGACATGATCGCCTACGCTAACCGGCAGGGTACATGATGATGATGATGAGTACTCACCCGAGAGACCAGCTTGAACTATATTTCCTGTTAGGGTTAAGGAAAGAGGTATGTTTATATCATCAAAATCATGTGCCATACCGGTTGGCGTAGGCGATCATGTCCTTCCACAATCTTCTATCCACAGTGCACCGTATTACTTCTGCTGTTCACCGTTTTCCATGCCATGGCACCAAGCTATTTAACTTATTTGGTCGTCCGCGATCTTTCTTTCCCTGTATTTTGCCAGTTGTAACCAAGTATTCCAACCTTCCTATTCTCATGATGTGCCAGAAAAAATGTTGATTGTTTCTTTGTGGTGTTTTTTTTTTTTTAGAAGTTCCATTTGTTTGTGTGTTGGCCTCTTGGAGAATGTTCTCATTGCTTTTTGTTTTCCTTGTTGTTTTTGAAAAAGGAAAAAAAATAAAACTGTGAGAAAATTGAATATTCTCATCTGTGTGTTTTATGGAATATATCTCATTACAGTAGGTACGTACAATCTTGTATGTACAATTCTTTCACTTTTTCTACAAATCCATATTTCTATGTTTTATATGGAATTTCTAGTTTTTTCTTTCATTGTAAACCATTTGTTCGTGTTTTTATCCAATCTTAGAAAATAATCACTATTGTCCAACAAGGAAATAACTCTGGAGGCAAAACGAGCATTATACAATACAATCTTTTTCCCAACGTTGTGCTACCAATGCCAGACCTGGACCCTAGATGCAAGAACAATAAGAAAAATAACCTCTGGTGAGATGAAATGTGTTAGACGAATGGCAGGAAGCCGAGATAAGATCAGAAATGTAGAACTGAGAAAAAAAGCTAGGAATAGCCCCCGCCATAGAATATATAAGGAAACAACAGATAAAATAGTTTGGCCACATGACAAGGCAGAAAAATCAAAACATAACACAACGAGCCTTCAACAAACGTTTGAGAACACCAGACTCAAGGGTCGACCACGAAAAATATGGATCGATGGAATATTAGAAGCACTAGGAAACATAACAGCAGCAGAGGCGAACAGAAGAGCAAAAGACCACAAATTATATCTCCCCTCGACGCTGAAAGGCAGATGAGGAAGGAAAGAAGTAAACAAAATAAACGAAAAACTAAAAGAAAACAGAACTGACCAGTCTTCACTTCAGTTCTAACGTTCCCTTCCTACAAAAAAATACCGCTCCGCGAAGCCACTCAAATTCCTGGCAACATTCTGTGGTATTTTTATATCCACTTCTCACAGACAAATCTTAAATACTCCATCACAGACATCCAGCAATAAACAGCTGCCAGAAAACCCATAGCTGGTCGTGATATCGGCAAAGCGAGCCGTTTGCCTTATCTCGCAAAAATATGGAATCTCACATCGACCAGATTAAGATGTACGAGACCCCTGTCCTCATTGATGACGCACTTAGTAGATCGGGTTACTCCATGGGTTCTCACAATTTTAAAACAAACGGACCCGTAAACTTTGAGAATAAACATTTCTATCAAAAAGTACAGTTTTTTCTTGTTTGATTTTTCTTTCATATGATTTTTCTTATACGTTTTATACATTATCTTCGTTGTACTTTTGATATTTCTATCTCTTCCTCATTTTTCATATCTCTCTTTTCTACACATCTTGTCTCTCATCCTACCTCCACTCATGTAGCCTCCTTTCTTATTTCAAAATCCTACTTTCTTCTCTTCTTTTCTGTCCACCTCTCCATTCTCCTGATCCTCTAACATGTAGATATAGATAATTGTGCTTCACCGTTTGTTGCCGTTGTCCTTGTGTTCTGAAGAAGGCTCCTGGCCGAAACGTCAGTATTGTATTGTGTTCCCTATTTGTAAAGCTGTCACCATACCTTGGAGTGTCTAACACTCCCCATCACTGGCTCCTTACAGTCTTAATCGCTAAGTTTGAAAATGTGTTACAAGAAATGTTAGATATTATAGTGAAGGAAAGCGCAAATAAAAGACTCAGCCTTAATAGCAAAAAGACAGAAGTAATGGTAACAACAAAGAAAAAGACATCACCGCACCTCACAATAAAGACAAGTGGAATAATGTTAAAACAGGTACATGAATTTAAATATCTAGGAACAATGCTAACCTCAGATGGTAGATGTACAACAAAGGTGAGATGCAGAACGGCTCAGGCAAAGTTAGCTTTCTAAAAAATAAGAAAGATACTGAGCAATCCATTTTGGACAATAGAAACAAGAAAAATTATTCTTAAATGTTATGTAGAGCCAGTCTTAACATATGGATGTGAATCATGGATAATAGGACAAGACACAAAAAAAATCACTGGAGGCTGTAGAAATGTGGGTTTTACAGAAGAATGTTGAGAATACAATCGACAGCTAAGAAGAGTAATGAAAACGTTCTAAAAGAGGCCAAAACAAAAAGAGAGCTAATTTCCAATATTAGGAAGAAACAATCATCATTTTTGGCCAAGTAATGAGAAGTTGAAATACTTGGTTACAACTGGCAAATAATAGTAAAGAGAGATCGCGGACGACAAAGAGAGAAAATACTGGATAGCTTGGTGTCATGGCATGGAAAACAGTCAACAACAGAACTGATACGATGCACTGTAGATAGAAGATTGTGGAGGGACATGATCGCCTACGGTATGGCACATGATGATGATGATGAATGCGTAGAGAACAACTGGAATATATTGTAACAAATGGGAAAATTGATGAACGAAGAGATAGAGGGAAGCAAAGAGAAAAATACCAGACAGCTTAAGAGAATGTCTTAGCAGAAGGTCAACAATGGAAATGATAAATGTCGAGGTCGAGAGTTGCAGAGAGACATGATCACCTACGCCAGCAGGCCAGGTACTTGATGCTCATGTTCTATGGTTATTTTTAATTCAACACAAGAAGGAAGAGCTAAAAAGGCACAGAAAGATACAACCGATATTTTCCGGGGACATCATACGAAGTGGAAAGTTGGAATACTCGGTTACAACAGGCAAAATAGGGGGAAAGACAGATCGCGGGCGGCAATGAGATAAAATACTGGATAGCTTGGTGCCATGGCACAGTAAGCTGTCAACAGAAGTGATACGATGCGCTGATGGAGAATTGTGCAACAGACCTTCTGTTCTAGTAAGACAGACAACAGATCTTCTGTTCCAGCAAGACAAGACAACAGACCTTCTGATCCAGCAAGACAAGACAACAGACCTTCTGATCCAGCAAAACAAGACAACAGACCTTCTGTTCCAGCAAGACAAGACAACCGACCCTCTGTTCCAGCAAGACAAGACAACAGACCTTCTGTTCCAGCAAGACAAGACAACAGATCTTCTGTTCCAGCAAGACAAGACAACAGACCTTCTGTTCCAGCAAGACAAGACAACACACCTTCTGTTCTAGTAAGACAAGACAACAGACCTTCTATTCCAGCAAGACAAGACAACAGACCTTCTATTCCAGCAAGACAAGACAACAGACCTTCTGTTCCAGCAAGACAAGACAACAGACCTTCTATTCCAGCAAGACAAGACAACAGACCTTCTATTCCAGCAAGACAAGACAACAGACCTTCTATTCCAGCAAGACAAGACAACAGACCTTCTGATCCAGCAAGACAAGACAACAGACCTTCTGTTCCAGCAAGACAAGACAACAGACCTTCTGTTCCAGCAAGACAAGACAACAGACCTTCTATTCCAGCAAGACAAGACAACAGACCTTCTGTTCCAGCAAGACAAGACAACAGACCTTCTGTTCCAGCAAGACAAGACAACAGACCTTCTGTTCCAGCAAGACAAGACAACAGACCTTCTATTCCAGCAAGACAAGACAACAGACCTTCTGTTCCAGCAAGACAAGACAACAGCTCTTCTGTTCCAGCAAGACAAGACAACAGATCTTCTGTTCCAGCAAGACAAGACAACAGACCTTCTGTTCCAGCAAGACAAGACAACAGACCTTCTGTTCCAGCAAGACAAGACAACAGACCTTCTATTCCAGCAAGACAAGACAACAGACCTTCTGTTCCAGCAAGACAAGACAACAGACCTTCTGTTCCAGCAAGACAAGACAACAGACCTTCTGTTCTAGTAAGACAAGACAACAGACCTTCTGTTCTAGTAAGACAAGACAACAGACTTTCTGTTCTAGTAGACAAGACTGACTAAACAAAGAAACCTTGACCTGGAAACATTGCAGCTTCAGATCACCAAATCAACTCAGAATAAAACTGCATTTTTCAGCTTTTGGGCCATTTTCGGGAATTCACGAAACTTGTTTGAAGGAATTCAGCCACAGCTGTTTGTTTCAATCTCAGAGTGACATTTTAGTTCTAACCGTTGCAATTTATCAGCGTCTATGGATGAAGATGTCATGTGCCTAGTACATTCTACTCATTCTTAAAACTGGTGTTGTGTGAGAGCGGTTCCACTTTGTGACAATAGACGCAAAAAAGTGATTTCTTTAGTTAAAGCAAATATTTATTTATGAGGCATGTTCGAGTAGTTTATGTTCGTAACAAAAAGAGTTATTGAGTTATTTGCGGGTCATCATCATTGAGTTATTGAGTTATTTGCGGGTCATCATCCTTGAGTTATTTGCGGGTCATCATCCTTGAGTTATTGAGTTATTTGCGGGTCATCATCATTGAGTTATTTGCGGGCCATCATCATTGAGTTATTTGCGGGTCATCATCATCATCATCATCATTGAGTTATTTGCGGGTCATCATCATTGAGTTATTGAGTTATTTGCGGGTCATCATCATTGAGTTATTGAGTTATTTGCGGGTCATCATCCTTGAGTTATTGAGTTATTTGCGGGTCATCATCATTGAGTTATTGAGTTATTTGCGGGTCATCATCCTTGAGTTATTGAGTTATTTGCGGGTCATCATCCTTGAGTTATTGAGTTATTTGCGGGTCATTATCATTGAGTTATTGAGTTTTTTGCGGGTCATCATCCTTGAGTTATTGAGTTATTTGCGGGTCATTATCCTTGAGTTATTGAGTTATTTGCGGGTCATCATCATTGAGTTATTGAGTTATTTGCGGGTCATCATCCTTGAGTTATTGAGTTATTTGCGGGTCATCATCATTGCACTCCGAAAATGTCCGTTGATGCTCAGATGCAACAATTGAAACTATGCACTGTAGAGAATTATCAAAAGACATGATCGCCTACGCCAACCGGTATGGCACATGATGAAATGGAAGAAACTTTGGGGAAAAAAGGAAAGGAAAAGGAAGGAAAGGAAATGAAGAGAAGGGAATGGAAAAGAAGGGAAGAGAGGGGGGGGGGAGGAAGGAAGGTAGGGCTTCAACTTTTCCGTTGTCAAGGGCTCACATTTTACACCCACCCCCTCTCCCAACCATCAAATTGTTGTAAACACACGCAAGTTGTCTCACACGCCCACTAAGTTTCTCGTCTGTGGCTGTGCCCATCCTAACTCCCCATCTATTTCACCAGAAGGAGTGACGTGGACTCATGGTTGTCGAAGTCCTGCGTCTCCCGTATGCCGGAATGCATGTAAAACTTTCTTAGGATGCAATATTCTACTTTTAACCACAAAATATTTTAAGTTGCAAGATACAGCTTCATCTAATCATTGTGAATGTGGAATAGAAGAATGTATGTTTTATCTTCAAGAAAGACAAATGTAGTAATCAACTAAAGTTGTAGTTTGTGGAAGGCCCCGATATCACTGTAACCGAATTAAAATCCATAATTGCTCAATTGCCCGTATCAGTGGAATCATCCGAATTAACATGTCACCTCATTGAAGGATAAAAATATAATCTCATTGTAGGATCAAAATAAAGAAAGACAGCTGCAGTCCCCATAATAACAGCCACATCAAACTTATGTCAAAAGACATAAGGCGTAACCGCACCGAAAATGAATGCAGACAAACTGTCCGTCATATATATCATTCATCGTAGGCAATCGGAATATCGAAACACGATCCGGATGGAAAACACAGCTCATGGTGTGCACAGAGCACTAAACTCAGTAGCTCCAGCAGCAAGCCGGACTTGGAATATGAGGAAACTACAACATGGAACACTTTTCTAACAGCCTCAAAACGGTTCCTGTCGCCCATCCGCCATATTGACCGGAAGTTAACTGAAGTTCAATGACAAACAACTGTACGCATAATAGTAACGTCCCTTGATGCAATGTCTGGAAAAGTAAAAAGTAAAGTGCCCCCGTCACGCCAAGTGGCGTATAGGGAATATGGTGTTAGTGACCATAAATTGTACATAAATTGTACAGACCTTCAGCACATGATTTTTTGGGTAATGTGGTCGGTATTACGCCGTTGCCGTTTTTCTTTCCCAGAAAAAATCCGGTACCCATTTAAGGCTGGGTGAACCCGGAAGCCGTCGGTTGGGATCGAACCCTAAATGGCTGGAAACCGCTGAGTTAATATCTGCGGTATCGCTCGTAGTGTCTGGTTTATTCGGTACCGCTCACGATTAAAGAAACTGCAAGTACCAGCAGGCTGTGTTTATAGTCTGTCAGGAGAGACAAGACGGGCATGGGAACAGGTTTAACTCTTCAAGTCCGCCCATCTGAGTGTTATCTCAACATTGAGACTGGCACTAAAACAGCAAGCAAAACATGTTTGCATTTTTTTTTGGGGGGGGGGGGGGGGTAAATGAAAGAAGGCATTTATCACGTATGACCGAGCGTCGTCGAGAACAATGAGATAAATCATGCCAGAATATCACTGGCGTCGGTGCATTTATTATCTTGATCATCCTGGGTGTGCTCTCCAGACAGCCGCTTGCTTTAATATCGAAGTAGCATTTTTAGTTCAATCATTACCATGAATTTTGTTATTTTCCTCTCTTGAGTGTCTAGCATATTATCGCCATGTAGTTAGATTTGTTAATATACCCTTATATATATTTTGTGTGTTTGTTGTTCGTCCAGCTGAAGGCCTCTTGGCCGAAACGTTGACTTTTGTTTCGTCCATTTCCACGTAAAGCTGTCACCATACCACTTTTCCCCTCTTTTTTTAGTATTGCTTTAATGTATTATACCGGTTGGTGTAGGCGATCATGTCCCTCCACTATCTTCTATCCACCGTGCATCATATCAATTCTGTTGTTCACTATTTTCCATGCCAAGACACCATGCTGTCTAGTATTTTCTCTTTGTCCTCCGCGATTTCTCTTTCCTTGTATTTTGCCAGTTGAAACCAAATATCCCAACTCTACTCTTCTCATGATGTGTCTAAAAAATGATTGTTCTTTCTGATGTTTACTCCCTTTCAGGAGTTGGCCTAATTGAGAATGACTTGGTCTTTTTTTTAGCTGTCCATGGAACTTTCAACATTCTGAGAAATCCCATCTTTGCGGCTCCTAAGTGTTTTCATTTGTTTTTATTCAGTTACAATGATTAAAACTGTTGCTATATGTATCAATGAAGATGTCCCGAGGAAACTACATCCCCCTTATTGAGAGTGATATTTTATAGGAGTGCTTCCAATTTGTGACACTGAACAAAACGATGAATATTCAAAGACTTAATTTTTTAAATGCTGATATCTTAGTGCAATATCTTTTATGAGAATAAATATTTTTTTAAATATGTAACTATATTTTGATCACAAATATTGTAATAATTTACATTATAGCGTCTCTTAAGATCAGTTGTAATGTCCCATGGCAGAGTTATACACAAGTTATATCTAGGTCATCTTGACCAAGACAGCTAAAATATCAACAAACATCTGTTTGCCGTTTATTTATTCAGATATGATGATAACACAAGAAACGCCAAATCAAAAGCCCGTAGGCCGAAATCAAAAGCCGTAGGCCAAAATCAAAAGCCCGTAGGCCAAAATCAAAAGCCCGTAGGCCAAAATCAAAAGCCCGTAGGCCAAAATCAAAAGCCCGTAGGCCAAAATCAAAAGCCCGTAGGCCAAAATCAAAAGCCCGTAGGCCAAAATCAAAAGCCCGTAGGCCAAAATCAAAAGCCCGTAGGCCAAAATCAAAAGCCCGTAGGCCAAAATCAAAAGTCCGTAGGCCAAAATCAAAAGCCCGTAGGCCAAAATCAAAAGTCCGTAGGCCAAAATCAAAAGCCCGTAGGCCAAAATCAAAAGTCCGTAGGCCAAAATCGAAAGCCCGTAGGCCAAAATCAAAAGTCCGTAGGCCAAAATCAAAAGTCCATAGGCCAAAATCAAAAGCCCGTATGCCAAAATAAAAAACCATTAGGCCAAATCAAAATCCCTTAGGCCAAATTAAAAGCCCTTAGGCCAAATCAAAAGCCTTACGCTAAATCAAAAGTCCCTACGCTAAATACCTTCCTTCGCACTAAATCTAACCCCTCACGCTAATTCTGACTTCAAACGCTAATCATAAACCTGACAGTAATGACACATACCCACCTTCAACCACACACCCACCTTCAACCACACACCCACCTTCAACCACACACCCACCTTCAACCACACACCCACCTTCAACCACATACCCACCTTCAACCTCATACCCACCTTCAACCACATAACCACCTTCAACCACATAACCACCTTCAACCACATAACCACCTTCAACCACATAACCACCTTCAACCACATAACCACCTTCAACCACACACCCACCTTCAACCACACACCCACCTTCAACCACATAACCACCTTCAACCACATAACCACCTTCAACCACACACCCACCTTCAACCACATACCCACCTTCAACCACATATCCACCTTCAACCACATACCCACCTTCAACCACATATCCACCTTCAATCACATAACCACCTTCAACCACATACCCACCTTCAACCGTGCTAAGCCAAAAAGCTAAGATCAAGGCTAAGTTACAAATCTAGTGCTAGCTTGAGTGTCACACTTACCAACACAAGGAGGTATAGGCATACCCTTTTAATTATAACAATCAGTCGAAATGTAATCATAAAATTAACTTTCAAACCATCAACCACATACCCACCTTCAACCACATACCCAGCTTCAACCACAATTTGGTTATTTGGTTATGGAAGGCCCCGGTATCACTGCAAACGAATAAAAATCCATAATTGCTCAACCGCCCGTGCTAGCGTAATCATCCGAATCTCATCTCCCAAACAAGAAAGGTAACTGTAGTCCCCATCATAGCAGTCTCAGCACACGCCAAAGACATAAGGCGAAACCGCGTAGAAAGTGAACACAGTCAACTGTTCCCTGTCATACGATATCATCATTCATCGAAAGCAATTGGAATATCAAAACATGATCAAAACGGATGAGACACACAGCTCACGGTGTGCACAGAGCACTTAACTCAGTAGCTCCTGCAAAAAGCCGGACTTGGAATATGAGGAAACTGCAACAAGGAACACTTTTCATGCATAGCCTTCAATTGTTCCCGCCGCCTATCCACCATATACCGGGAGTTCACGTCCTCTAGAAAACGATGATCGTCATATTTTTTTAAAAAAAGTAGAGCGCTTGATGATGTTAGGCCATCGTTGTTGACTCCAATTTCGAACATACCCAACTTCAACTGCAAGCCCAACATTAACCATGCTGGAAGTAATGAGAATAGTTAGAAGACATCAAATGTATAAGCTAAACAGAGAAAAGGCAAATAATTGCAATGCTGCGGTAAAGCTGGTGGCAGTGAGAAAGTGGTGGTCATAACAAATAACCAATAACTCCTACAGAGGTATGGTGACAGTTTTACAAAGACGAAAGAACAAATTCATGACGTTTCATGACGTTCCAGGATAATTGCGGCCTTCATAAAAAAAAAACCACGAACACAGAAACTAGCAACAAAATGAAGAATAACTCATCTAGATGTTCTAGAGTAACCAACACTAGTGGATCTAGAATAGACAGTTCAGTAGGGAAAAAAAAGAATTAAAATCGAAGGGGAAAAGTGCTATATTAAAGGTAAATCATTCATTAAAAATAGTAAATAAAAAGATGTAAATATAAATGAAATGTAAACATTAAATGAAAAATAAAGACACTTATCACTAAAGTTATAGGAAAAGTCAAAATACATACCATCAAATACATACCATCAAATACAAACCATCAAATATATACCATCAAATAAATACCATAAAATACATACATAGACAAACGAATTTAGGCATTTAAAAAACATCAAAGTTATCACCTGAAACACTCAAAGTTATATGTCAGGCCTCAAGGCACACATATCACACCCATATAATGCATTGACACTATGATGAGAAAAAGTTATCATTACACTAATAGGATAAGAAAGGTTGTGTGCTGTCACCAGATTTGTTTAATATTTATAGTGAGATTATTTTAAGATCCATAAGGGGCATGTCTGGAATAACAATTGGAGGTCATAATATAAATAATCTAAGGTATGATGATGATACAGTCTTTGTCGCTAAGAGTGAAAATGAGTTACAAGAAATGTTAGACATTATAGTGAAAGAAAGCAAAAATAAAGGACTCAGCCTTAAAAGCAAAAAGACACAAGTAATGGTAACAACAAAGAAAAAGACGTCATCTCAGTGCAAAATAAAGACAAGTGGAACAATATTAAAACAGGTAAATGAATTTAAATATTTGGGAACTTTGTTAACCTCAGACGGAAGTTGTACAGAAGAGGTGAGATGCAGAATGGCTCAGGCAAAAGCAGTTTTCCAAAAAATGAGAAAGATACTATGCAATCCATTTTTGACAATTGAAACAAGAAAAAGAGTTTTTAAATCTTACGTAGAGCCAGTCTTAACATATGGATGCGAATCATGGACAATAGGACAACAGACAAGAAAATCACTGGAGTCTTTAGAAATGTGGTTTTACAGAAGAATGTTGAGAGTACCGTGGACAGCTAAGAAGAGTAATGAAGATGTTCTGAGCGAGGTCAAAGCAAAAAGAGAGCTAATTTCCAATATTAGGAAGAAACAATCATCATTTTTTGGCGATGTAAAAAGAAGAGAACAACTGGAATATATTGTAACAACTGGAAAAATTGAGGGACGAAGAGATAGAGGGAAGCAAAGAGAAAAGATAACAGACAGCTTAAGAGAATGGCTTGGCAGAAAGTCAACAACAGAAATGATAAATAGCTGCCGACATCGAAAGTTGTGGAGAGACATGATCATCTACGCCAGTAGGCCCGTTACTTGATGATGATGATGAAGATAAGAAACTAAAGTTATTATACTAAGTATATGAGAAAATAAAGTTATTACACTAAGAAGATAAGAAACTAAAGTTATTATACTAAGTATATGAGAAAATAAAGTTATTACACTAAGAAGATAAGAAACTAAAGTTATTAGACTAAGTATATGAGAAAATAAAGTTATTACACTAGAAAGATAAGAAACTAAAGTTATTAGACTAAGTATATGAGAAAATAAAGTTATTACACTAAGTATATGAGAAAATAAAGTTATTACACTAAGTATATGAGAAAATAAAGTTATTACACTAGGAAGATAAGAAACTAAAGTTATTAGACTAAGTATATGAGAAAATAAAGTTATTACACTAAGTATATGAGAAAATAAAGTTATTACACTAAGTATATGAGAAAATAAAGTTATTACACTAAGAAGATAAGAAACTAAAGTTATTAGACTAAGTATATGAGAAAATAAAGTTATTACACTAAGAAGATAAGAAACTAAAGTTATTAGACTAAGTATATGAGAAAATAAAGTTATTACACTAAGAAGATAAGAAACTAAAGTTATTACATTAAGTATATGAGAAAATAAAGTTATTACACTAAAAAGATGAGAAACTAAAGTTATTACACTAAGATGAGAAACTAAAGTTATTACACTAAAAAGATTAGAAACTAAAGTTATTACACTAAGATGAGAAACTAAAGTTATTACACTAAGATAAGAAACTAAAGTTATTATACTAAGTATCCTCATCAAGGCCAGCTCCTTGTCGTGGGGATGGGGCTTAACAGTCACCAGGGACTGAAAACTAAGACTGGCCAGGCCTTCCTACAACCGAGCAAGACCACAGTCTGTTCTAGCAAGTTCAAGTGCTGAAGTCGGAGGCAACCAGCCAAAAGGCGCACAACAATCAGGATGCCACGCACTCAACGCAAATGGAAGTATGTCTATAACCGCAAATCGATATGGCACTCGCCCTGTGATGGGCACTCAGGCAGGAGCAGCGCCGGGTCCTCAGCCTCGAAAGGGCCCAACCTCTATTACTGGATGTCCTTCTCAACCGCTCTGTGGAGTCAGGGGGCGAGAGAATAGAGCTACTGGCCAATCCAAAATAAGACCACTAAAAATAATGCACTGGAATGCTGAAGGCATCAACAGCAAAAGAGATGGGTACAGTAAAAAGATAGAATTAGAAAATATCCTACATGAAGAACAAATAAGCATATGCTGTTTGCAGGAAACCCATCTAAACAACGACATAGCCTTGAAGATTAGGGGATACCAGTGCTACCGATCTGACAGAATAAATAGACAAAAGGGTGGAATACTGACTCTTGTAAGGAACAACATTAATGCATGTCAGATTGAAGTGTATATGGATGGGGCGGAATATCAAATACTGCACCTCAGGACAGGAAATACAGACTTCGATCTACTTAACTACTACTGTCCGAGTGACCGCCCACTAGCACTAGACACAATTACATTAAAAGAAAGAATAATTGTATGTGGAGACTTTAACAGCCACTCACAGAGCTGGGGCTATGAACATATGGACAAGAGAGGTGAAGAGCTTGAAAATTGGCAGGATGACAATGGGCTTATACTATTAAACCAGGCAACAGATCCACCAACATTCTACTCCAGATCATGGCATACCACATCTACACCAGACCTTGCTTTCCATTCACCAGACCTGGATTGGAATATCACACGAATTGTTGGGAAACAACTTGGAGGCAGCGACCACCGACCAGTCTTTTTAGTGGTACAAAATAAGGCCATCAGGGAGAGCAGCACTCTTTCCAGATGGAATTACAAAAGGCAGACTGGAAAATGTACCAACACTACACCAGTGTACTGACTAAAGATATAAATACAGATAGAGACATCAACAAAATAGTTGATGAATTCAGTAGACTAATAATACAAGCTGCCAGTGAAACAATACCTAGAGGGGCACGGAAACACTACAAACCATACTGGAGTAGTGAGCTAGAGCAACTGCACAATGACATGGAAACATCTCGAAAACAAGCAGAAAATAACCCTTGCCAAGAACACCACAACAACTACCAGCATGCTAAAGCCAAATTTCAACGGGCTAAACTACAAGCCAGACGGAGAAGCTGGAAAGAGAAAACAGAGTCCTTGAATCTTGAACGAGACACAAGAAAAGTGTGGAAGCTTGTAAAACAGCAGAATGATGAGGGTACAGAAAGGAACACCAAAATTACACTGAAGAAGGATGGAAACATTCTAACAGGTAAACATGCAGCAAATTACTTTGCAGACTCCTTTGCAAATGACAATAATATTGAAATTAGCCTAGAAAAACGACAAGAGACCCGTTTAAAACAACAAAATGCAAGACAAGAAGAGACCACACATGAAGTCATGGAAACACCCATTACACAAAGAGAGCTAGAGCTGGCAATATCCAAATTAAAAATGAAAAGTCACCAGGCAATGATGGAGTGTCCAATGAAATGATTAAGAACTTGGGAACTGCAGCTAAAGCAAAACTACTGCAGATCTACAACATTTGCTGGATCACAGGTAGAGTGCCACAGGCATGGAGAGAAGCAATTATGATACCATTACTAAAGCCAGGAAAAGATGGTTCAACGACATCCAGCTATAGACCAATCAGCCTTACAAGCTGTTTGTGTAAAACAATGGAACGTATAATCAATCTCAGACTGCAGTGGTACCTGGAAAGTGGAAATCTCCTTGTCCCACAACAAGCGGGCTTTAGACTGTGTTACTCTACCGAAGATCAGGCTACCTATATTTCCCAGGAAATTGAAGATGCGTTTCAAGAAAAGAAACTGGTACTAGCAGCATGGATAGACCTAAAGAAAGCATTTGATAAGGTATGGAAGGAAGGGCTTTTGAAGAAACTGAGAAATTATGGAGTAAATGGCAGGATGTACAAATGGGTCAAAGCATACCTGCATAACAGGAGAGCCAGAGTGCAACTGGATGGTCTTAAGAGTAAGAAGGTCTTATTGCGCCAGGGCGTTCCACAAGGAGGGGTACTATCACCAACACTTTTTCTGATCTACATCAATGACCTAGTTACTGAACTACCACATGGCATCAAAGTGGCAATGTATGCAGATGACTTGGTAATGTGGTGCACAGTGGAGTATGCAACAGTGGCCTCCAAATTGCTACAAAGAGCTATGAATGCACTGAATTCATGGACAAATAGATGGTGTATCAGCATCAATACAGACAAATGCAGTACTACACTTTTCACACTCTCCCCAAAACAAAAAGCAGGAGCCATCTACATAAACAATGAGCCTGTGAAAGAAGACATACAAGCTACATATCTCGGAGTTACATTTGATAACAAACTATCTTGGAAACAGCAGATAAATAAGGCAACCCAAAAAGCAAGGAGGAAATTGGCTATTCTAAGAAAGTTGTGTGGAACCACATGGGGTGCGAGTGGGAAAATACTCAGTAAAGTTTACCAACAGAGTATACGCCCACATTTAGAATATGGATCATCCGTATGGTGCTCAGTATCAAACACCACATTGCAAGAACTGGATAAAGTACAAAACCAGGCACTTAGGGTCATCACAGGAGCAATGAAATCAACACCAATATTGGAGATGGAGAAATTGTGGAGGATACCAGCACTGAGAGAACGGAGAGACACAAAGGTGCTGATACAGGCAGAAAAATTTGTATGCGTGCCGAGACATCCAATGAAGGACAGATTCCAAAATCTTGCATTGGGACGACTTAAGAGAAGCAGCTTTATCCACCAAGCCAAGCGTATTAGTAGACGAACACCAGACATGCCAAGAGTTGTTAAACCCCTTCTGCCCATACCAGAACAGACTCCCTGGACAAATGAATCAGGATTATCAGTTCAAATACGGACAGAAGTGAAAGGAATAGTTGACAAAGAGGAACAAAATAGTCTACAGCGAAAAACAATAACTCTCAGTTTCCTGGATGAAGAATACCCACAAGACCTATGGATCCGTGTGTACACAGATGGATCAACACAGAATGCAGTAAAGAATGGGGGAGCAGGTGCATATATAGAGTACCCAAATAACACTAGGGATATGAATATAATAGCAACAGGGAAATATTGTCACAATTATGATGCAGAAATACAAGCAATAAAGTTGGCAATAGAAAACTGCTGAACAGTAATCTTAGCCCACAGCCTGTAGTGTTTTTGACAGATGCAAGATCAGTACTCCAGGCACTACAATCCAGACAATTACCACATCTGCAGACCTTATTGACTGAACTCTGCAAGCACCACAGGGTTGCCCTGCAGTGGATCCCGTCTCACTGTGGAATACCAGGAAATGAGAAAGCAGATCAGTTGGCAAAGGAAGGTTCAACAGGCACACAACTAGATACACCAGTTACATACCATCATAAGAAACAGATAATCAAATCAATCAGAGGACCACAAGCCCCAAATCAGGATGCCTTTCATAATATGAATAGATATGAACAAGTTATCATTATACGCCTAAGAACAGGACACAATCGACTCCATAGTCACATGTATACAAAATTCAAGATCGGCACATCAACTACTTGTACATGTGGACAGGCACCCCAGACTGCTGAACACATACTTCAAGACTGCACTGAATATAGTAGACTGAGGAAAATCCATTGGCCCATAGATACAACACTACAGACAAAACTATATGGGCCACTGCAAGAATTACAAAAGACAGTAAAATTCATACAGGAAACGACATTGCAGATATAGACAATACTTCAGGCGAACGAAAGATAGATAGATACTAAGTATATGAGAAAATAAAGTTATTACACTAAGAAGATAAGAAACTAAAGTTATTATACTAAGTATATGAGAAAATAAAGTTATTACACTAAGAAGATAAGAAACTAAAGTTATTAGACTAAGTATATGAAAAAATAAAGTTATTACACTAGGAAGATAAGAAACTAAAGTTATTAGACTAAGTATATGCGAAAATAAAGTTATTACACTAAGTATATGAGAAATAAAGTTATTACACTAAGTATATGAGAAAATAAAGTTATTACACTAGGAAGATAAGAAACTAAAGTTATTAGACTAAGTATATGAAAAAATAAAGTTATTACACTAGGAAGATAAGAAACTAAAGTTATTAGACTAAGTATATGAGAAAATAAAGTTATTACACTAAGTATATGAGAAAATAAAGTTATTACACTAAGTATATGAGAAAATAAAGTTATTACACTAGGAAGATAAGAAACTAAAGTTATTAGACTAAGTATATGAGAAAATAAAGTTATTACACTAAGAAGATAAGAAACTAAAGTTATTAGACTAAGTATATGAGAAAATAAAGTTATTACACTAAGTATATGAGAGAATAAAGTTATTACACTAAGTATATGAGAAAATAAAGTTATTACACTAAGAAGATAAGAAACTAAAGTTATTACACTAAGTATATGAGAAAATAAAGTTATTACACTAAGAAGATAAGAAACTAAAGTTATTACACTAAGTATATGAGAAAATAAAGTTATTACACTAAGAAGATAAGAAACTAAAGTTATTACATTAAGTATATGAGAAAATAAAGTTATTACACTAAAAAGATGAGAAACTAAAGTTATTACACTAAGATGAGAAACTAAAGTTATTACACTAAAAAGATTAGAAACTAAAGTTATTACACTAAGATGAGAAACTAAAGTTATTACACTAAGATAAGAAACTAAAGTTATTATACTAAGTATCCTCATCAAGGCCAGCTCCTTGTCGTGGGGATGGGGCTTAACAGTCACCAGGGACTGAAAACTAAGACTGGCCAGGCCTTCCTACAACCGAGCAAGACCACAGTCTGTTCTAGCAAGTTCAAGTGCTGAAGTCGGAGGCAACCAGCCAAAAGGCGCACAACAATCAGGATGCCACGCACTCAACGCAAATGGAAGTATGTCTATAACCGCAAATCGATATGGCACTCGCCCTGTGATGGGCACTCAGGCAGGAGCAGCGCCGGGTCCTCAGCCTCGAAAGGGCCCAACCTCTATTACTGGATGTCCTTCTCAACCGCTCTGTGGAGTCAGGGGGCGAGAGAATAGAGCTACTGGCCAATCCAAAATAAGACCACTAAAATAATGCACTGGAATGCTGAAGGCATCAACAGCAAAAGAGATGGGTACAGTAAAAAGATAGAATTAGAAAATATCCTGCATGAAGAACAAATAAGCATATGCTGTTTGCAGGAAACCCATCTAAACAACGACATAGCCTTGAAGATTAGGGGATACCAGTGCTACCGATCTGACAGAATAAATAGACAAAAGGGTGGAATACTGACTCTTGTAAGGAACAACATTAATGCATGTCAGATTGAAGTGTATATGGATGGGGCGGAATATCAAATACTGCACCTCAGGACAGGAAATACAGACTTCGATCTACTTAACTACTACTGTCCGAGTGACCGCCCACTAGCACTAGACACAATTACATTAAAGAAAGAATAATTGTATGTGGAGACTTTAACAGCCACTCACAGAGCTGGGGCTATGAATTTATGTACAAGAGAGGTGAAGAGCTTGAAAATTGGCAGGATGACAATGGGCTTATACTATTAAACCAGGCAACAGATCCACCATCAAAATCGCCCGTGCGCTGCCGGGGCCCGAAAGGGAGTAAAGAATAGCGGCGCTGTACCCTACCAGGCATGTTCGTAAGAGGCGAGAAAGGAGGGTTAGGCATGGGACTGGCTATCCCATACTGTAAAAAAAGTAAGCCGAAAAAACTTCACAAACATGAACAAGTCAAAGAAAGATAAAGTTAATCCGTCAACCAGGAAAGAGAAGGGCTCTCTGTCTAAGAGACGTATGACGCAATCCGGAGAAAGCCATAAGGAGTCCGGGTTGCCGACTCACCCTTTGTCTACCAGGAAATCATCCAGAATTGGCACCTGGAATGTTCGTACCCTTAACGAACAGGGAAAAGCGGCACAAGTGGCAGCAGAAATGACCAACTATAAGATAGATATTCTGGGAATGTGTGAAACAAGATGGCTGGGAGCAGAGAGAATAAAATTGAATACAGGGGAGATGATTTTATCATCAGGACACCAGGAACCAGGAGCACAACATAGCGAAGGGGTAGCTATAATGCTATCAAAAAATGCACAGAAGACACTAATAGAATGGGAGGCAGTGGGACCAAGACTGGTGAGAGCAACATTTAGAACAACCAAAAACAAAATAAAATTACACATTATACAATGCTATGCACCAACCAACGATAAAGATGACTCAGTTAAAGATGATTTTTATAAACAGCTACAATGGCAGATGGATGCAAGACGAGCCAAGGATATTATAATCTTGATGGGAGACCTAAATGCTAAGGTAGGATCAGACAACAGAGGCTTCGAAGAGATTATGGGAAAACATGGACTTGGAGATATAAACGAGAATGGAGAGATATTTGTGAATTTCTGCGCCCTTAATCAAATGAGCCTAGGAGGAACAATATTCCAACATAAAAGAATACACAAAGCTACATGGGTGTCACCAGATCATAGAACGGAAAATCAAATTGATCACATATGTATTAATAATAAGTTTAAGTCATCCTTACAGGATGTAAAAGTATATAGAGGGGCAGATATAGCTTCTGATCATCATCTTCTGTTAGCCAAACTTAAAATTAAATTAAAAAGGTATAATACAACGAATAAGGGTAGAAAGTATTTCAATGTAGGGTTTCTTAAAGAACAAGGAATTAAAGATAAATTCGCAGTCACAATATCAAACAATTACCAAGTCCTCCAACAACTAGAAAATACAATAAATATAGAAGATCATTGGAAACAGGTAAAAAATATATGGAAAGAGACATGCGAAGAAACACTGGGGAAAAGAGAACGCCAGAATAAGGCATGGATGACAGCAGAGACCCTGGATAAAATTAAAGAAAGAAAGAACAAGAAAGTAGACATAAATAAAAGCAAAACAAGAAGTAATAAAGCCAAGACACAGGAAGCTTACACAGAGGTGAACAAAGAAGTGAGAAGATGCATTAAAAGGGATAAGAGGAAATATATAGATGAACTAGCTAAAGAGGCAGAAGAAGCAGCAAATAAAGGGAATATGAAAGAACTGTACAACAGCACAAAGAAATTAGGTGGAAAATACAAACAGATCAACGCCTTTATCAAAGACAAGAAAGGAAATCTGCTTAGTAATATAAGGAACAAATGGAGAGATGGAAAGAACACTTTGAAGAACTTTTGAACAGACCCGGCTCAAATAATCCTCCAGATATACTACCAGCAGAAGAAGAGTTACACGTTAACTGCGGAAAACCAAGCAAAGAAGAAATAATGAAAGCCATCAAATTATTAAAAGATGGTAAAGCCACAGGACCAGATGAAATTCCTTCGGAAGCCATCAAAGCAGATATTAACACCTCTACCAAGATGTTACAGGATCTATTGGATAAAATTTGGGAGAGGGAAGAAATACCTAAAGACTGGAGAGAAGGTTATATGATCAAACTACCAAAGAAAGGAAGTTTACAGGAGTGCACAAATTATAGGGGAATTATGCTACTATCAGTGCCAGGAAAAATATTAGGCAGAATCATTCTGGAGAGACTAAAAGAGGCTATAGAGAAACACTTGAGAGATGAACAAGCAGGTTTTAGGAAGAACAGATCATGTGCTGATCAAATAACTACCCTACGTATAATAGTTGAACAAAGTTTAGAACTAAAATCCCCACTATATATTGGATTCATAGATTACGAAAAGGCATTTGATAGTTTAGACAGAAGAATGCTTTGGAAGTTGCTGAGTCATTACGGAATCCCCATAAAGTTTATTAACCTGATAAAAACAATGTATGAAGGAACAAAATGTAGTGTGGTGCATGAAGGACAGCTTACAGAAGCATTTGAAATAAGAACAGGAGTAAGGCAAGGATGCCTCCTGTCTCCATTTCTCTTTCTACTGGCCATAGATTGGATTATGAAAATAACTCAAAACAACAGAAATGGGATCCAGTGGTCACTGACCAAACAACTTGATGATTTAGACTTTGCTGATGACATAGCTCTCCTATCACACAGCCATCAACAGATGCAGGATAAAATGAGTATATTAGATGAGAGATCACAACAGCTAGGACTAAAGATTAATAGAGATAAGACCAATATTATGAGAATTAATGCAGTTGGCAATAACCATATAAAACTAGGAGAAATACCTCTACTAGACGTACAATCTTATATATATCTGGGCAGTAATATAGATAAAGAGGGAGGAACAGAAAATGATACCAAAATAAGGATATCAAAAGCAAGAGGAGCTTTCATTGCACTGGGAAACATATGGAAATCCAAAGAAATTAGGCTAAATACAAAAATAAAAATTTTCAACTCAAATGTTAAGTCGGTCCTATTATATGGCTGTGAAACATGGAGAATGACAAAATTGACAATCACGAAAGTACAGACTTTCATTAATGGATGCTTGCGCAGAATAAAGGGATGGAAATGGCAGGACAAAGTCACTAACGTGGAATTATGGAAATGTACCGGTCAAATACCAGTGGATAAAGAAATACAGCGAAGACGATGGCGATGGATAGGACACACACTACGGAAGCCAACTGAGAGTATTACACAACAGGCCCTTTTTTGGAATCCCCAGGGGAAAAGACAAAGAGGAAGACCAAGGAATTCTTGGAGAAGACAGATAGAAGCAGAGATGAAGATGATGGGGAAGACATGGAATGATCTTAAAAGAATGGCAAAAAACAGAACGACTTGGAAAGTGTTTGTTGAAGACCTATGCTCCACCAGGAGCTAAAAGGTAAAAGAGAGAAGAAGATATGAGAAAATAAAGTTATTACACTAAAAAGATGAGAAACTAAAGTTATTACACTAAGTATATGAGAAAATAAAGTTATTACACTAAAAAGATGAGAAACTAAAGTTATTACACTAAGATGAGAAACTAAAGTTATTACACTAAGAAGAGGATAAACTAAAGTTATTACACTAAGATAAGAAACTAAAGTTATTACACTAATAAGATGATAAACTAAAGTTATTACACTAAGATAAGAAACTAAAGTTATTACACTAAGATAAGAAACTAAAGTTATTACACTAATAAGATGATAAACTAAAGTTATTACACTAAGATAAGAAACTAAAGTTATTACACTAATAAGATGATAAACTAAAGTTATTACACTAAGATAAGAAACTAAAGTTATTACACTAATAAGATGATAAACTAAAGTCATTACACTAAGATAAGAAACTAAAGTTATTACACTAATAAGATGATAAACTAAAGTTATTACACTAAAATAAGAAACTAAAGTTATTACACTAAGAAGATGAGAAACTAGTTATTACACTAAGACGATGAGAAACTAAAGATATTAAACTAAGAAGAAAAGAAACTAAAGTCATTACACTAAAAGAAGAAACTAAAGTTACTACATTAAGAATATAAACTAAAGTTATCACGTTAAGAAGATAATAAACTAAGTTATTACACGAAGCAGATGAGAAACTTAAGTTATTACACTAAGAAGATGAGAAACTAAAGTTATTACACTAAGCAGATGAGAAACTAAAGTTATTGCACTGAGAGTTATTACAAAGAGAAGGAAAAGGTAATAAGAGAAGGAGAAGAGAAGAGGAGAAGAGGGGAGGAGGAGAGAAGAAGGGAAGAAAAGGAGAAGAGAAGGAGATGAGAAGGAGAAGAAGAGAAGGAGAAGAAGAGAAGGAGAAGAAGAGAAGGAGAAGAAGAGAAGGAGAAGAAGAGAAGGAGAAGAAGAGAAGGAGAAGAAAAGAAAGAGATGAAGAGAAGTAGATGAAAAAAGGAGAAGAAAAGAAGGCGATGAAGAAAAGGAGAAGAGTAGAGAAGATTAAGAGAAGAGAAAATGAAAAGAAAGAGAATAGAGGAGAATGGGAAGAAGAAAATGAGAAGAAAAGGAGAAGAAAAGGAGAAGAAAAGAATGAGAAGAAGAGAAGGAGAAGAAGAGAAGGAGAAGAAGAGAAGGAAAAGAAGAGAAGGAGAAGAATAGAAGGTGAAGAAAAGAAGGTGAAGTAGAGAAGGAGAAAAAGATGAGGAGAAGAAGCGAAAGAGGAGAGAAGAAGAAAAGAAAAAGAATAAGAAAAGTAAAAGAAGAACAGAAAAAGAGAATGGGAAGAGAAGAAAAAAGGAGAAGAAGAAGAAAAGGAGAAGGAGAAAAGGAGAAGAAAAAAGGGGAAAAAGAGAAGCAGAAGAGAAAACAAGAAAAGGAGAAGAGAGGAGAAGAAAAGAAGGAGAAGAAGAGAAGAGAGGGAGAAGGAAAAGAAGACGAAGGAAAGTAAGGAGAATGAGGAAGAGAAGAGAGGGAGGAAGAAAAAAGGAGGAAGAAAAGGAGGATGCAAAGGAAGATAAGGAGGAAGAAAAGGAAGAGAATGAGAAGGAGGAATAGAAGGAGAAGGAAGAAAAGGGGGAGGAGAAGGAAGAGAAAGAAAAGGGGGAGGAGAAGGAAGAGAAAGAAAAGGGGGAGGAGAAGGAAGAGAAAGAAAAGGAGGTGAAGAGAGAAGGGAAGAAGGAAGAGAGGGGGAAGAAGAAAGAGAAGGAGGAAAAAAAAGGAAAAGAAGGAGAATGAAGAGAAGGAGGAAAAGGAGGAGGAAGTGAAAGAAGAATATGATAGATGAGAAGAAAGACATGGAAGAGAAGTGGGAATAGAAGCCGGAAAAGGAAGAAAAGAAGGAAGAGAAGCATGAGAAGAAGAAAGAGAAGCCGGAGAAGGAAGAGAAGGAGGAAAAGGAAGAGAATGAGATGTATGAGAAGAAAGTGAAGGAGAAGGAAGAGAAGCAGGAGAAGAAAGAATGGAAGAAGAAGAAAAAGAAGGAAGAGAAGGAAGATAAGGAGAAGTAGGACGGGAGCAGGAAGAGGGGAGGAGGGGAGGAGGATGAGAAGGAGAAGGAAAGGAAGAGAAAGGGAAGAAGAAAGGAGGAAAAACAGGAAAAGGAAGAGAAAGAGAAGGAAGAGAAAGAGAAGAATAGACGAAGACCAAGGAAGAGAAGAAGGGTGATGAGAAGAAGGATGAGAAAGGAGAGAATGAGACGGGAGAGAATGAGAAGGGAGAGAATGAGAAGGGAGAGAATGAGAAGGGAGAGAATGAGAATGGAGAGAATTAGAAGGGAGAGAAGGAAAAGGGAGAGAATGAAAAATGAGAGAAGTAAAGGACGGAGACGATGAAAGAGAATGAGAAGGAAATGGAGAAGGAAGAGATAAGAAGGGGGAGGAGAAGGAAGAGATGGAGAAGGAAAAGAAAAAGAATGAAGGGAAAGAGTAAAAGTAAAATAAAGAGAAGGAAGAGAATTTGAAGAATTAGAAGAATCAGAAGGAGAAGAAAGAGATGGAAAAGAAAGAGATGGAAAAGGAAGAGATGGAATAGGAAGAGATGGAAAAGGAGGAGGTGGAATAGGAAGAGATGGAAAAGGAGGAGGTGGAATAGGAAGAGATGGAAAAGGAAAAGATGGAATAGGAAGATGGAAAAGAAAGAGATGGAAAAGGAAGAGATGGAATAGGAAGAGATGGAATAGGAAGAGATGGAAAAGGAAGAGATGGAATAGGAGGAGGTGGAAAAGGAGGAGGTGGAATAGGAAGAGATGGAAAAGGAAGAGAGAGAAAAGGAAGAGGTGGAAGGGGAAGGAGAAAATGAAGGAGACAGAGGAGAGATAAAAGAGAAAGGAGGAGGAGAACGAAGGAGGAAAGAAGGGAGAAGTTGAAGAGGCTGAAGAATAAGAGAAGTAATAGAATGAGAAGACGTAGATGAAGGCGGAAGGGAATTAAAGGAAGAAGAGAATACATCGATAACATCGATCAGCTTAATAATAAAATAAAAATTAGAATGTGAGAAGTTAAACAATCCCTCACACGCTATAAGACTAATCCACGCAACAGATCGGTTCTTTCTTACTGGATACAAATAATAATAAATAAATATTATTATAAAGGGAACTTCCGAGGCGATAATAGGGAATAATAGAACAAAGAAGTATGTGTTAGCACTCGGAAAAATTGACAGACAAACAACAACAGAAAAAAACGAAGAACAATGTATGGTCCGAAGCGGGATCGAACCCGTACTCCCTGGCACCACGAGAAGCCGAACGCTTGGCACACTGCCACGCAGCTAACTAAAAATTAGCTATTGTAGCAGTGTCTTACACGAAGGCGTTCTCAATGACCATAGCATAGGGTAACGATCACAGACCGGAAATAAATTGTATATTTGTACTTACCTATTAATGCAAGTATCTCCCAGTAGGGCTGAATACTTGTGTTGCAGACAAACATTTATTGGACGAAACAGCACGAATAGTAGTTTCCAGTGGTTATATACTGGGTACAAATAATAATAAATAAATAGTATTATATTGGGAACTTCCGAGGCGATAATAGGGAATAATAGAACAAAGAAGTATGTGTTAGCACTCGGAAAAATTGACAGACAAACAACAACAGAAAAAAACGAAGAACAATATATGGTCCGAAGCGGGATCGAACCCGTACTCCCTGGCACCGCGTCTTGCCACGAGAAGCCGAACGAGAAGCTCTTTCTTACCTTTCTCCGTGATATCCTCCTACAACAACCAGGCGCAAACAGGGTCCCCCTATTTTATCACAACCAAACTAACGACCACATTCGATAATAGCCCTCTAATCTGCAATTTAATTTTCACAACAGCCAATCGAAAATCCAGAAAGAAAATTAAAAACAAACGAGACAAAACTGCATGTTAAAGCTGCTGAATTAAAAAAAAACAAATGTATCTTCATCGACACCAAAGCAATCACAGACACTCGGGTAAACAGAAAACATTTCAGACCCCACGGGATAAAACCTACTGTTCTTTATTTGTCGAAAACTAGACTTAAGTTTTATTTGTCTTCCATTAATCCGATGTTAATTTTATGCCAACACAGTGGGTTGTAAACACAGACGAAGAAAGCTTAGCATACCGATACTATCTGTTGACGATGCGAGGCATTGTGGGTATCCGGAGTTGCCTTGTCTGGGTCACTTGACTTGTGACACGTTGGTTGTTGTCAACCCGTGCTACCAGTGGCGTTGTCAGAGTCCATGGGAAGCCAGGTATCCGGGTTGTCAAAGTCCAAGGTAAGACAAGTATGTGGGTTGTCAGAGTCCAAGGTAAGACAAGTATGTGGGTTGTCAGAGTCCAAGGTAAGACAAGTATGTGGGTTGTCAGAGTATAAGTTAAGACAAGTATGTGGGTTGTCAGAGTCCAAGGTAAGACAAGCATGTGGGTTGTCACAGTCTAAGGTAAAACAAGTATGTGGGTTGTCAGAGTCTAAGGTAAGACAAGTATGTGGGTTGTCAGAGTCTAAGGTAAGACAAGTATGTGGGTTGTCAGAGTCTAAGGTAAAACAAGTATGTGGGTTGTCAGAGTCTAAGGTAAAACAAGTATGTGGGTTGTCAGAGTCTAAGGTAAGACAAGTATGTGGGTTGTCAGAGTCTAAGTTAAGACAAGTATTTGGGTTGTCAGAGTCTAAGTTAAGACAAGTATGTGGGTTGTCAGAGTCTAAGGTAAGACAAGTATGTGGGTTGTCAAGGTCTAAGGTAAGACAAGTATGTGGGTTGTCAGAGTCTAAGTTAAGACAAGTATGTGGGATGTCAGAGTCCAAGTTAAGACAAGTATGTGGGTTGTCAGAGTCCAAGGTAAGACAAGTACGTGGGTTGAAAGAGTCGAAGGTAAGACAAGTACGTGGGTTGTCAGAGTCCAAGGTAAGACAAGTACGTGAGTTGTCAGAGTCCAAGTTAAGACACGTATGTGGGTTGTCATAGTCTTAGGTAATAGAAGTACGTGAGTTCACAGAGTCCAAGGTAAGATACGTACGTGGGTTGTCAGAGCCCTATGTAATAGACAGACGTGGGTTGTCAGAGTCCAAGGTAAGATAACTACGTGGGTTGTCAGAGTCTTAGGTAATAGAAGTACGTGGGTTGTCAGAGTCCAAGGTAAGACATGTACGTGGGTTGTCAGAGTCTTAGGTAATAGAAGTACGTGGGTTGTCAGAGTCCAAGGTAAGACAAGTACGTGGGTTGTCAAGGTCTAAGGTAAGACAAGTATGTGGGCTGTCAGAGTCTAAGTTAAGACAAGTATTTGGGTTGTCAGAGTCCAAGTAAGACAAGTACATGGGTTGTCAGAACCCAAGGTAAAACAAGTATGTGGGTTGTCAGAGTCTAAGGTAAAACAAGCATGTGGGTTGTCAGAGTCTAAGGTAAGTCAAGTATGTGGGTTGTCCGAGTCTAAGGTAAGACAAGTATGTGGGTTGTCAGAGTCTAAGGTAAGTCAAGTATGTGGGCTGTCAGAGTCTAAGGTAACACAAGTATGTGGGTTGTCAAAGTCTAAGGTAAGACAAGTATGTGGGTTGTCAGAGTCTAAGGTAAAACAAGTATGTGGGTTGTCAGAGTCTAAGGTAAGTCAAGTATGTGGGTTGTCAAGGTCTAAGGTAAGACAAGTATGTGGGTTGTCAGAGTCCAAGTTAAGACAAGTATGTGGGTTGTCAGAGTCCAAGGTAAGACAAGCACGTGGGTTGTCAGAGTCGAAGGTAAGACACGTACGTGGGTTGTCAGAGTCCAAGTTAAGGCACGTACGTGGGTTGTCAGAGTCTAAGTTAAGACACGTACGTGGGTTGTCAGAGTCTTAGGTAATAGAAGTACGTGAGTTCACAGAGTCCAAGGTAAGAAACGTACGTGGGTTGTCAGAGCCCTATGTAATAGACAGACGTGGGTTGTCAGAGTCCAAGGTAAGACAAGTACGTGGGTTGTCAGAGTCCATAGTAAGACAAGTACGTGGGTTGTCAGAGTCCAAGGTAAGACAAGTACGTGGGTTGTCAGAGTCCAAGTTAAGACATGTACGTGGGTTGTCAGAGTCTTAGGTAATGGAAGTACGTGGGTTGTCAGAGTCCAAGGTAAGACATACGTGGGTTGTCAAGGTCTAAGTTAAGACAAGTATGTGGGTTGTCAGCGTCTAAGTTAAGACAAGTATTTGGGTTGTCAGAGTCCAAGTTAAGACATGTACGTGGGTTGTCAGAGTCTTAGGTAATGGAAGTACGTGGGTTGTCAGAGTCCAAGGTAAGACATACGTGGGTTGTCAAGGTCTAAGTTAAGACAAGTATGTGGGTTGTCAGCGTCTAAGTTAAGACAAGTATTTGGGTTGTCAGAGTCCAAGTAAGACAAGTACATGGGTTGTCAGAACCAAAGGTAAGACACGTACGTGGGTTGTCAGAGTCCAAGGTGAGACAAGTACGTGGGTTGTCAGTCCAAGGTAAGACAAGTATTTGGGTTGTCAGAGTCCAAGGTAAGACAAGTACGTGGGTTGTCAGAGTCCAAGGTAAGACAAGTATGTGGGTTGTCAGAGTCTAAGGTAAGACAAGTATGTGGGTTGTCAGAGTCTAAGATAAGACACGTAAGTGGGTTGTCAGAGTCTAAGGTAAGACAAGTATGTGGTTGTCAAAGTCTAAGGTAAGACAAGTATGTGGGTTGTCATAGTCCAAGGTAAGACAAGTATGTGGGTTGTCAGAGTCTAAGGTAAGACACGTACGTGGGTTGTCAGAGTCCAAGGTAGGACACGTACGTGTTTTGTCATAGTCCAAGGTAAGACACGTACGTGGGTTGTCAGTCCAAGGTAAGACACGTACGTGGGTTGTCAGAGTACAAGGTAAGACACGTATGTGGGTTGTCAGAGTCCAAGGTAAGACAAGTATGTGGGTTGTCAGAGTCCAAGGTAAGACAATTACGTGGGTTGTCAGTCCAAGGTAAGACACGTACGTGGGTTGTCAGAGTCTTAGGTAATAGAAGTACCCTGGTTGTCAGAGTCCAAGGTAAGACAAGTACGTGGGTTGTCAAGGTCTAAGGTAAGACAAGTATGTGGGTTGTCAGAGTCTAAATTAAGACAAGTATTTGGGTTGTCAGAGTCCAAGTAAGACAAGTGCATGGGTTGTCAGAACCCAAGGTAAAACAAGTATGTGGGTTGTCAGAGTCTAAGGTAAAACAAGTACGTGGGTTGTCAGAGTCTAAGGTAAGACAAGTATGTGGGCTGTCAGAGTCTAAGGTAAAACAAGTACGTGGGTTGTCAGAGTTTAAGGTAAGACAAGTATGTGGGTTGTCAGAGTCTAAGATAAGTCAAGTATGTGGGCTGTCAGAGTCTAAGGAAGTATGTGGGTTGTCAGAGTCTAAGGTAAGTCAAGTATGTGAGTTGTCAGAGTCTAAGATAAGTCAAGTATGTGGGTTGTCAGAGTCTAAGATAAGTCAAGTATGTGGGCTGTCAGAGTCTAAGGTAAAAGAAGTATGTGGGTTGTCAGAGTCTAAGATAAGTCAAGTATGTGGGTTGTCAGAGTCTAAGGTAAAACAAGTATGTGGGCTGTCAGAGTCTAAGGTAAGTCAAGTATGTGGGTTGTCAGAGTCTAAGGTAAAACAAGTATGTGGGTTGTCAGAGTCTAAGGTAAGTCAAGTATGTGGGTTGTCAGAGTCTAAGGTAAGACAAGTATGTGGGTTGTCAGAGTCTAAGGTAAAACAAGTATGTGGGTTGTCAGAGTCTAAGGTAAGACAAGTATGTGGGTTGTCAGAGTCTAAGGTAAGTCAAGTATGTGGGTTGTCAGAGTCTAAGGTAAAACAAGTATGTGGGTTGTCAGAGTCTAAGGTAAGTCAAGTATGTGGGTTGTCAAGGTCTGAGGTAAGACAAGTATGTGGGTTGTCAGAGTCCAAGGTAAGACAATTACGTGGGTTGTCAGTCCAAGGTAAGACACGTACGTGGGTTGTCAGAGTCCAAAATAAGACAAGTATGTGGGTTGTCAGAGTCTAAGGTAAGACAATTACGTGGGTTGTCAGAGTCCAAGGTAAGACACGTACGTGGGTTGTCAGTCCAAGGTAAGACACGTACGTGGGTTGTCAGAGTCCAAAATAAGACAAGTATGTGGGTTGTCAGAGTCTAAGGTAAGACAATTACGTGGGTTGTCAGTCCAAGGTAAGACACGTACGTGGGTTGTCAGAGTCCAAAATAAGACAATTACGTGGGTTGTCAGAGTCCAAGGTAAGACAAGTATGTGGGTTGTCAGAGTCCAAGGTAAGACACGTACGTGGGTTGTCAGTCCAAGGTAAGACAAGTACGTGGGTTGTCAGAGTCCAAGGTAAGACACGTATGTGGTTGTCAGAGTCCAAGGTAAGGCAAGTACGTGGGTTGTCAGAGTCCAAGGTAAGACAAGCACGTGGGTTGTCAGAGTCCAAGGTAAGACAATTACGTGGATTGTCAAGAGTCCAAAATAAGACAAGTATGCGGGTTGTCATCACATCAGCAAGGAAAGTATTGTGCCTCTACCCTCTGCCAAATATTCTTTTCCTAATTTTGCGACACTGTTGTGCACAGGTAGGTCATACCTCAGGGCCCATACAAGCCACGCCACTGTTTGAGCAAATGCAAGATTTCTGTAAAAAAATCGTCCGATTCTGTCTTCCATGTCCATTGAGGCCATATCGTCGACCACATACGGTGCGTTGTGCTTTTTGGTAGCATTCAGTTATGGAGGCAATGCATGTACGTGGGTGTTTTTGTTTGTTTTGTTTTGTGATTTTTCTTTTTAGTGTTTTCTGTCTTCGGGTGACGTTAATTGTTTTTTTTTTTAAATAAACATTTCATCTCACAACGTTGTGTCCTTCAAATCGTGTGCCCTTCATTTCGTGTGTGTTCTTTCATTCAGCTCCCCGTGGAGCATAGGTCATCAACAAACACTTTCAGCTGCCCGTGGTGCATAGGTCGTCAACAAGCACTTTCAGCTTCCTGCGGGGCATAGGTCTTCAAAAAACACTTTCAATTCAATGTGGAGCATAGGCCATCAAAAAACACTTTCAGCTCCCAGTAGAGCATACGTCATCAACAAACACTTTCAGCTCCCAGTAGAGCATACGCCATCAACAAACACTTTCAGCTCCCAGTAGAGCATAGGTCGTCAACAAACACTTTCAGCTCCCAGTAGAGCTTAGGTCTTCAAAAAACACTTTCAGCTCCCAGTAGAGCATAGGCCATCAACAAACACTTTCAGCTCCCAGTAGAGCATAGGTCGTCAACAAACACTTTCAGCTCCCAGTAGAGCATAGGTCGTCAACAAACTCTTTCAGCTCCCAGTAGAGCATAGGTCGTCAACAAACACTTTCAGCTCATCGTGGAGCATAGGTCTTCAACAAACAAATTACAAGCCGTTCTGTTTCTTGCCATTCTTTTAAGATAATCCCATGCCTTCATCTCTGCTGCCACCTGTCTTTTCCAATTATATTTTGGTCTTCCTCTGTCTTTTTTCCTTGGGGATTCCAAAAACAGAATTGTCATGTAATACTCTGTTGGCTTCCGCAGAGTGTGTCCTATCCAGGACTATCATCTTTGTTGTACATCTTGTCCACTGGTATTCGACTGGTACTTTCCCATTGTTCTAAATCTGATTTTGTCCTGTCATTTCCATCCTTTTATTTTGCGCCAGCATCCATTAATCTTCTTTTTCTTTCCTTCCTCGTCAGCCTTTCAGCGTCGAGGGGAGATATAATTTGTGGTCTTTTGCTCTTCTGTTTGTCTATGCTGCTGTTATGCTTCCTAGTGTTTCTAATATTCTGTCAATCTATCTTTTTCATGGTCAGCACTTGGGTCTGGTGTTCTCGCAACGTTTATTGAAGGCTCGTTGTGTTGTGTTTTGATCTTAATATCTTGTCACGTGATCAAACCATTTTATCTGTTGTTTCTTTATATATTCTATGGCGGGGGCTATTCCTAGCTTTTTTCTCAGTTCTTCATTTCTGATCTTGTCTCTCAGGCTGTTTCCTGTCATTCGTCTAACATATTTCAACTCAGTAGAGGTTATTTTTCTTACTGTTCTTGCATCTAGGGTCCAGGACTGGTATTGGTGGCACAGCGTTGGCATGAAAGATTATATTGTAGAGTGCCCGTTTTGCCTAGAGTTATTTTCTTGTTGGACAATAGTGGTGATATCTGTCAAATGATTTGAAAGCTGTGTTGCATCTTGAGTATATTTCTATCTATCTATTGTCCTTTCGAGCCGTAACCGGCCCATAGGGCGTAGACCAAGATACACCTTCTCCTATATGAATTTTTGTTCTAGCAGTTTTCTTTTAAAGATATTTTATCAAATCTCGCCATCTGTCTCTGTTCTGTGCAAGCAGTTCTATCTCATTGAGGGAGCCGAATCCTGCTGCTCTTGCCTCTCTCATCAATGTTCTTCTCAGTGTCTCCCTGGGTCTTCCTCTTTTTCTTTTACCTGTTGTTTCCCATATGAGGGCTTGCTTTGCTATTCGATTATTATCTCTTCTCATCACATGTCCAACGTATGACCATCGTCTTTTCTTTATTACTGAAGATATTAGTGGTTGATTGGCGATTTCTCTAATTTCCTCGTTTGTTTTGAATTCGTTCCATTCTATACCAAGTATTTTCCTTAGACATTTATTTTCGAATGCGTTCAACTTTGTTTCTATATGAGTTTATATTTCTGCTGTTTGTGAATTGTTTATCACTACACTTCCAATGTATTTTAATTCCTCTACTTGTTTTAGTTTGCCGTCTATAGTTATGTCGATGTTCTGTTTCTCTTTCGCGATATTCATGGCTTCTGTTTTGTTGATTTTCTTGTATTTTGTGCCTTTGATGTTGAGTCTAAGTGTTCTTGTAGATCTTCTATCGTTCCATATATTAGTGCCTGATCGTCTGCAAATAGAAGCTCGTTGATCTCCCGTCTCTGATGAGCTGGCTAACTTATAGTCTCATAATCATCAAGTACAGGGCCTTCTGGCATAGTTGATCATGTCTCTCCATAACTTTCGATCTCGACAGTTCTTTATCATTTCTGTTGTTGACCTTCTGCCAAGCCATTCTCTTAAGCTGTCTGGTATTTTTTCTCTTTGCTTCCCTCTATCTCTTCGTCCCTCAATTTCTCCAGTTGTTACAATATATTCCAGCTGTTCTCTTCTCATTACATGGCCACAAAATGATTGTTTCTTCCTAATATTGGAAACTAGCTCTCTTTTTGCTTTGACCTCTTTCAGAACATTTCTATTACTTTTCTTAGCTGTCCATGGTATTCTCAACATTCTTCTGTTAAACCACATTTCTACAGACTCCAGTGATTTTCTTGTCTGTTGTCCTATTGTCCATGATTCACATCCATATGTTAAGACTAGCTCTACATAACATTTAAGAACTCTTTTTCTTGTTTCTATTGTCAGAAATAACATAGTACAGTGCATGAATAAGAGGGGGTGTATGTGGGTGGAGATAATCAAGTGTTAAGAGAAAGTGAGATGCACGTGATGGTATATGAGTAAGTCTCGCACGAAGATTTTTATAAAATACTCTATCCCCTACCTTGTTGTCAATAATTTCTTTGTTTTTATCTCTTCACATGTTCCTCTTTCCTTATTCCTATCCTAATTTCCTCCTCACTGTCCCCTTGAATTTTCGGGGTATCTTCTCCTCTTGTTACTGTTTTGTCGTATTCGGTTTGTATTTATGATGTCGGTTTGTATTTATGATGTCGGTTTGTATTTATGATGTCGGTTTGTATTTATGATGTCGGTTTGTAACGTCATGTCATCTACATCTGTGCACGAGTTTATTTTTTTCTTTTTCCGCTCTCGTATTCTTTGGTAATCTGGACAGAGAATCTGCATATACATTTTTCGAACCTTCTATATACTCTATTGATGCCCTTCTATTTTGTAATGTCAGAGACCATACGTCTATCTTTCTATTTTTAATTGTGAATAATACCCCTAACCTCCTATTAACTTTCTTTAGTCGCATCCTACTCTTTTTCCCTGGACAGCTAAAAAGACCATGAGGAAATTCTTAAAGAGGTCAACACAAAAAGGGAGCCCCTAAGAAACATCAGAAAGAAACAATATTTTTTTGGGCACATCATGAGAAGAGGAAAGTTGGAATACTTGGTTACAACTGGCAAAATAAAAGGAAAGAGAGATCACGGACGATAAAGAGAGAAAATACTGGATAGCTTGGTGTCATGGCATGGAAAACAGTCAACAACAGAAGTGATACGATGCGCTGTATACAGAAGATTGTGGAAGTGACATGATCGCCTATGCCAGCAGGCTTTGTACTTGATATCCTGTACAGAACGTTGCTATAATCGCAGCAGGAGACTATCTATCTATTGACCTTTCGAGCCGTAGCCGGCCCATAGGGCGTAGACCAAGATACCCCTTCTCTTATCTAAATTTTTTTTCTAGCAGTTTTCAATTCTTTTAAAGATATTTTATCAAATCTCACCATTTGTCTCTGTTCTGTGCAAGCAGCTCTATCTCATTGAGGGAGCCGATTTCTGCTGCTCTTGCCTCTCTCATCAATGTTCTTCTCAGTGTTTCTCTGGGTCTTCCTCTTTCCCTCTTACCTGTTGTTTCCCACACGAGGGCTTGCTTTGCTATTCAGTTATTATCTCTTCTCATCACATGTCCAACATATGACCATCGTCTTTTCTTTATTACTGAAGATATTAGTGGTTGATTGGCGATTTCTCTAATTTCCTCGTTTGTTTTGAATTCGTTCCACGCTATACCAAGTATTTTCCTGAGACATTTATTGTTGAATGCGTTCAACTTGGAACAAATAATAAATAAATATTATTATGGAGGGAAACTTCCGAGGCGATAGATCAGAGAATTATTTCAGGGAAGAGGTATGGTTACAACAATCGGGAACACAACAATCAAACAATCAGCACTAGAAAAAAATCACGAATAAACAAGAACAACAAAAACAAAGAACAGGAAACCCGAAGCAGGATCGAACCCGTACATACACAGCGCCTCATCATCATCATCATCATCATCATCATCATCATCATCAAGTACCGGGCCTGCTGGTGTACGTGGACACGTCTCTCCACAACTTTCGATCTCGACAGTTATTTATCATTTCTGTTGTTGACCTTCTATCAAGCCATTCTCTTAAGCTGTCTGGTATCTTTTCTCTTTGCTTCCCTCTATCTCTTCGTCCTTCAATTTTTCCAGTTGTTACAATATATTCCAGCTGTTCCCTTCTCATTCTATCTATCTATCTATCTATCATCCTTTCGAGCCGAAGACGGCACATAGGGCAGAACCACAATCTCAAAAAACAGAAACCTTGCGTGCCAAAGTGGCACATATTGCAGAGATCACTGCTTCTAAAATCTATGGCTGTTTCCATAACAATACTTTTTACAATGACAACTTGTCAAGCCATCGATCAACCTCCTTAGTCGCCTCTTACGACATGCCTGGAAGGTCACAGTGTCACTATTCTTTACTTCCCTCATAATGAGGCCCCGGTAACACACAGGAGACACCTTCTCATTACATGACCAAAAAATGATGATTGTTTCTTCCTAATATTGGAAATTAGCTCTCTTTTTGCTTTGGCCTCTTTCAGAACATTTTCATTACTCTTGTTAGCTGTCCATGTTATTCATCATTCTTCTGTAAAACCACATTTCTACAGACTCCAGTGATTTTCTTGTCTGTTGTTCTATTGTCCATGATTCACATCCATATGTTAAGACCGGCTCTACATAACATTTAAGAACTCTTTTTCGTGTTCCTATTGTCAAAAATGGATTGCATAGTATCTTACACAGCGCCTAGCCACGATAAATTAATGTTGCATCGTAGCAGATTTGGATTTCTAATTGTCTAGGCATTATACCTCAGTGGTTTGCCATAGACTTCTAAAGGTAGGCGCAGTCCTCAACTGGGTAATCCCACCAGTTTTGATTTCCGATTTCAACGATTTCCCTGTGGCCGAGGAGCGCGTGGCCGTGCGGCTAAAACCACTGTTCCGCTGGCTGAAAAGCCGACGTACGGTGTTCGAAACCCGTGGTAGACAAAAAGGATTTTTTTCTATCGGGGGTGAAATAAAAATCCTGAGTCTCACACGTCGTGGCGACTGCTTGACCAAGCGGCCTTTATCCCCCGGATTCTATCGTTGCCCCCCGACATACACCATATTGTTGGTACTATGTGTCGTAAAGAAAGATAGTTTTTGATTTCTTTTAAAAAAACCGCGCTTTGGGGGACTTGTTCCCCGAACTCGTGGTTTTAAGACCTGGTTCACTACTGGTCAAGGATACAAATAATTATGTCATCGAAATGTCAAAATAAGCAATTATGTGGATAAAGAATCGAAACAAAAATGAATAGAACAATGAATGGTATTGCTCACTGGTCATAAACAAACAAGCCAGAACACATCTCTGGAGGTTCAGTTTAACAATACAGCTAAATTTAGCATGGGAAGTTGCAAATGCTATTCGTAAACTAGCAATAAAATATAACTGCAACAAATCTCTGCTTGTACAATATCATCATCATCATCAAGTACCGTGCCTACTGGCGTAGGTGATCATGTCTCTCCACAATTTTCGATCTCGGCAGCTATTTATCATTTCTGTTGTTGACCTTCTGCAAAGCCATTCTTTTAAGCTGTCTGTTAATTTTTCTCTTTGCTTCCCTCTATCTCTTCGTCCCTCATTTTTTCCAGTTGTTACAATATATTCAAGTTGTTCTCTTCTCATTACATGGCAAAAAAAAATGATGATTGTCTCTTCCTAATTATAAATTAGTTCTCTTTTGCTATGACCTCTTTCAGAACGTTTTCATTACTCTTCTTAGCTGTCCATGGTACTCTCAGCATTCTTCTGTAAAACCACATTTCTACAGACTCCAGTGATTTTCTTGTTTGTTGTTCTATGTCCATGATTCGCATCCATATGTTAAGACTGGCTCTATATAACATTTAAGAACTCTTTTTCTTGTTTCTATTGTCAAAAATGGATTGCATAGTATCTTCCTCATTTTATGGAAAGCTGCTTTTGCCTGAGCCATTCTGCATCTCACCTCTTTTGTATATCTTCCGTCTGAGGTTAAAGTTCCCAAGTAATTAAATTCATTTACCTGTTTTAATATTGTTCCACTTGTCTTTATTTTGCACTGAGGTGATGTCTTTTTCTTTGTTGTTACCATTACCTCTGTCTTTTTGCTATTAAGGCTGAGTCCTTTATTTTTGCTATAATGTCCAACATTTCTTGTAATTCATTTTCACTCTTAGCGATTAAGACTATCATGAGCATACCTTAGATTATTTATATTATGACCTCCAATTGTTATTCCAGGCATGTTCCTTATGGATCTTAAAATAATCTCACTATAAATATTAAACAAATCTGGTTGTTCAATATAACTACAACAAATCCATGCTTATACAATATAACTACAACAAATCCCTGCTTATACAATATAACTATAACAAGTCCCTGCTTGTACAATATAACAAATCGTTGACTAACAACATAACTACAACAAATCGCTGCCTGTACAACATAGCTACAATAAACCGCTGCCTATACAACATAGCTACAACAAATCGCTGTCTTTACAACATAACTACAACAAATCGCTGTCTTTACAACATAACTACAACAAATCACTACCTACACAACATAACTACAACAAATCGCTACCCACACAACATAGCTACAACAAATCACTGCTTGTACAACATAACTCTAACAAATCGCTGTCTTTACAACATAACTACAACAAATCACTACCTACACAACATAACTACAACAAATCGCTGCTTTTACAACATAACTACAACAAATCGCTGCTTGTACAACATAACTCCAACAAATCGCTGCCTTTACAACATAACTACAACACATCTATACAACATAACTCCAACAAATCGCTGCGTTTACAACATAACTACAACACATCTATACAACATAACTCCAACAAATGGCTGCCTATACAACATAACTACAACAAATCACTGCCTATTATACAACATAACTACAACAAATCACTGCCTATTATACAACATAACTAACAACAATTTAAATTATTTAATTTAAATAAAATTAATAACAAAGAAGCTTATGTAACAAACCATGAGGCCCAGCAATAACAACAGACTAGCCGCAGACAACAAAGAGTCTCAATTTTTTAAATTCCTTCCCCTGAGGGATCGTTCTGACTGATGACTTCTCTCCCCGCCTCGGTACGTCACGATCAAAGCCATCATTACCTGCTAGCTTGCTCTCTGCCCAACCATGTTATGTTAACATTTTTTTTTACTGACTAGCTCGCCTGTCTCTAGCTTCAAGCAGTTTTGGGCTCACGATAAGCCTGAAGAAAGCATTTCTTTATCACAAGCAGTGGTTCTCATGTTGTGCCTCAACGGCCTCCTCGTTTCGATACATTCATTCTTTATGCGCGTATATCCAACATACGCCATCATGTCCCGTTTAGGCAAATTAGTGTTAAAACTCATTTTATATTTACTATCGCCCGCCCCATGTGGACAATGCGGTCAGCATAACGTCACTAATCAGTTTCAATGCAGTCGGGACATACCCATATCCGCTCCACCGTGGTCCCAACATTTCTCGAAGTGTATACAGACTGTTACTGTAAAGTGTTGATTGTAGATACATCTACTTTCCCTATTGATCATCACTCCGGATCGATCAGATCCCTTTTCCACACATAGGATCCTCAGTCTGTCAATATACATCAATGCACCATCCATTCATTCCCTCTTCACTTAAGGAGTTAAGAACAAACTTGGCGATGTCCTCTTTGTCCAGAGTCAGGCCACATTCAGTGCTAGAGCTGCCAGCGAGCTATTCAGCTGTTTCATTGCCGGGTACACCAGTGAGCTTATCGGCTGTTTCATTACAGAGTACACCAGTGAGCTTATCGGCTATTTCATTACCGAGTACACCAGTGAGCTTATCGGCTATTTCATTACCGAGTACACCACCAAGCTTATCGGCTATTTCATTACCGAGTACACCACCAAGCTTATCGGCTATTTCATTACCGTGTACACCAGTGAGTTTATCGGCTATTTCATTACCGAGTACACCAGTGAGCTTATCGGCTATTTCATTACCGTGTACACCAGTGAGCTTATCGGCTATTTCATTACCGAGTACACCAGTGAGCTTATCGGCTATTTCATTACCGTGTACACCAGTGAGCTTATCGACTATTTCATTACTTAGTACACCAGCGAGTTTATCGGCTATTTCATTACCGAGTACACCAGTGAGCTTATCGACTATTTCATTACTTAGTACACCAGCGAGTTTATCGGCTATTTCATTACCGAGTACACCACCAAGCTTATCGGCTGTTTCATTACCGAGTACACCACCAAGCTTATCGGCTATTTCATTACCGAGTACACCACCAAGCTTATCGGCTGTTTCATTACCGAGTACACCAGTGAGCTTATCGGCTATCTCATTGTCGGGTACACCAGAGTGCCCTGGACAGTACACTCAGGTTAACGCGTTCACTTTTAGAACCATCCAAGAACTGCATCCACTCCTGCCGCAGAGATTGTCAATCTTCTGTATCATTCTTTGCGAATCCGTCACCAAGACTGCGTGATCCGCGTTCTGTGTAACCAACCATGAATATCCGCCGTTGCTGCCTCTATCTCCATTCTCATGCTGGACGCTGTAATGCTACACTTGCCAGATTCCCTAGCCACTTCTGTCATGCTGGTATGCCACAAGACACCACTGCGCTGACCGCAGATTAAGAACCACCCATGTAGATGACCGGATCCTGAGATAATGGATTTCGATGGATTCCCTTATAACGTCCTCGGTAGCTCCATAAACTAAGTTGCGACACTCCAATGATTACTTTGGTTAGCCTCTTTTCTCCGCTGTTACTTCTATCCAATCCTTGCCAGCCCTAATGTCATTCAGATCACATACTCTCCTTATGGACTCCGCCTCAACTGTCCAGGATTTTCCACGCTTGAGGCGCCACTTCTGTGGTTAAAAAAAAAAACAAAATAAACTCAGCACCAATGTCAGTCTGGGCGAATCTAAAAACAATCGATCAGGGCTAAAGTCTAACCTCCGGTCATGCATAGACCAGTTCACTAACTAACCACCGCGCTACTTCAGCTCCCATAAAAGTAAAGAGCCCCGGTCACGCCAACTGGCGTATAGGAAATATGGTGTTAGTGACCATAATTATTACAGACCTTTGGCGCATGATTTTTGGGGTAATGTCGTCGGTATTACCTCCCGTGCCACTTTACTTTCCCAGAAAAAAAAAATCCGGTACCTATTTAAGGCTGGGTGAACCTGGAAACCGTCGATCAGAACCGAATCCGACCGCATGTCCTCCGTAGTCCAGTCCACTACTGAGAATGCAGCTCCCGGCTCCCATAACTTGAGTTATATCAGAAATATCGATACTCCCATAGGTGTCGCCAAATCTGAATATGTCAAAGCGATGTTACTAGGTCAAGTAAACTAAAAGGGGACTGGTTGGTCTTGAGGCAGGACGCCGGCCTCGAGACAGGGCGGTTATGGGTTCAAATCCCAGCTATACCAGTTGGGATTTTTATTTATGATCTCTCCCTGTGGCAACCACCCCTGGTCTCTGCAGCGAGACCCGGCTTGAAACGTCAATTACTCATCGACGGAAAAAAATGTGAGTACCTCCGAAGTCGGAGTTATCTGTACCCCCTGTGCACACGCTTGCCAGGGAAAATTGGATTAACACGCAAAATTCAGTTCCTAGTCTCTAGGGACTTCATCAAAGATAAAAGCTGGCGAACGGGAAAAAAAGTAAACTAAAAAATTGGTGGGGGTAACTAGGTAGTAGTATACATATAAAGAGTGCGGGTTCGAGTCCCGCAACGTGAGGTGGGACATTTTGTCTTCGAATTTGATTATTTGTAGCTTTGCCATTTCACCCTCCCCGGTCGCTGGGTAGTGAGATCTAAGATCTAGCCTTCTCGGGTAATGACAAAATAAAAACACAGAAGGTTCCCTGTGTGCACTTTGCACACATTAAATAAACGATGCAATTACAAATCGAAAAGAGTAGGCTCAAAATGGCCGCCGCCCGGGCAAATCTGATGGGAAAGATGTCAAGAAAATCGTCACAACTCTCGACGGTAACAGTTAAAGTACCTCGGAAAGTATCTGCCTGTATGGCGAGGGACATCTGAGCACACGTCTGTTAGTGTGTGGGGGGGGGGGGGGGGAACAGGGGAAAAAAATCACTCAAGATGCAGTCTCTCGGGGCTTCGCTAGTTGGCGATAAAAGCTGAGGAACAGAAACAAGGAAAAAACAAAAACAACAAACGCATAACATTCGACTGTCCGAATATAAGTAAATGGAGAACAAAAATGGGAGTTCGAAAATACAGGTCCCTGTGGTCTAAACTAGGTCTCATTCAAAGAAAGAAGCATTAGTTGAATGTGTTGTAAATCTTATATCTGTCTATTGACCTTTCGAGCCGTAGCCGGCTCATAAGGTATAGACCCAGATATTCTCTCTTATCGCCTTCTAAAGATATTTTATCAAATCTCAACATTTGTTTCTATTCTGTGCAAGCAACTCTATCTCTGATGGAGCCGATTCCTGCTGTTCTTGCCTTTCTGATCAATGTTCTTCTCAGTGTCTCTCTGGGTCGGCCTCTTTTCCTCTTACCTGTTGTTTCCCACATGAGGGCTTGCTTTATTATTCGGTTATTATTTCTTCTCATCACATGTCCAACTTGTATGTTGTAAGTAAAGTAAAAGTAAAGTACCCCCGTCACGCCAAGTGGCGTATAGGGAAATATGGTGTTAGTGACCCTATATTTTACAGACCTTCAGCACATGATTTTTGGGGTAATGTGGTCAGTATTACGCCCGTGCTGCTTTACTTTCCCAGAAAAAATCCGGTACCCATTTAAGGCTGGGTGAACCCGGAAGCCGTCGGTTGGGATCGAACCCTACCCCTTGTCCGTGGTAGTCCAGTTCACTAACCACTGAGCTATCACGGCTCCTATGTTGTAAGTAGCGCAATGTAATTTGTTGAATTATAAAAAGCATCTTGATGTGTGTCATATATTTGCACATGAATGGTAGTTGTTATGACGGAAGAAGGCAGGGTTCCTGGTTGACGTGTTAGGGGTAGGTAGACCACGACGGTGGTTGTTTCAAGACATCAAGAAGACCTTGAATATGACAACAGAAGAAATGGCAGATCTGGCTAGAGACAGATTCTTTCAGACAGGCTGAGATGAATATAACGTTCTGTGGGAGATCTGGCTAGAGACAGATTCTTTCAGAGGCGCTGCTGTGAATCCAAAGTTCTGCAAATGACATGCGACCAGATGGTCATTAGCTGTTATCTTACATAAGTAAAAAAGTAAAGTACCCCCCGTCACGCCAAGTGGCGTATAGGGAAATATGGTGTTAGTGACCCTTATTTTACAGACCTTCAGCACATGATTTTTGGGGTAATGTGGTCGGTATTACGCCCATGCCGCTTCACTTTCGCAGAAAAAAATCCCGTACCCATTAAAGGTTGGGTGAACCCGGAAGCCGTCGGTTAGGATCGAACCCTACCCTTGTCCTTTGTAGTTCAGTTCACTAACCACTGAGCTATCTCGGCTCCTGTTATCTTACATATTTGACCATATTTACCACACAAAATATGTAAACTTATCTATCATCATCAAGTACCGGGCCTGCTGGCGTAGGTGATCATGTCTCTCCACAACTTTCGATCTCAAGTTATTTATCATTTCTGTTGTTGACCTTCTACCAAGCCATTCTCTTAAGCTGTCTGGTATCTTTTCTCTTTGCTTCCTTTTATCTCTTTGTCCCTCAATTTCCTCAGTTGTTACAATGTGTTCCAGTTGTTCTTTTCTCATTACATGGCCAAAATATGATGATTGTTTCCTCCTAATATTGGAAATTAACTCTTTTTGCTTTGGTCTCTTTCAGAACGTTTTCATTACTCTTCTTAGCTGCCCATGGTATTCTCAACATTCTTCTGTAAAACCACATTTCTACAGACTCCAGTGATTTTAAACGTATGTGTAAAGAATGTGTAAAGAAAAAAATATAACTCACTGTTGCTGAGTGGACAATGAGTTTCAATACCCGGTGTAGGTCTCTGAAACACGGAGATAGGTCGTTGGACAAGAGGCCCGTACAGCAAGTGAGCTGAGTCGTGTCAGCGACCCATAGCTGACTGCATGCGTCAGGATCATCGAACAATAGATCTGTGCAGTGTGGTATCGAAGAGGGAAGGCATCTCAGTATAATGCCGTGCTGAAATCGGATATGATGGGCCGAAAAGGTGGGAATAAACTACAACACAACGCAACTACACCTATTTAACGTCCTTTTTAAGTGCGATGACGAAGCGGACTATCCATCCCTTTGTTGCAAACTAGCGAGCGTTAGAGAGACGACAGATCGTAGTATCTGAATGACGTAAATGTCAGCTGTAACGTCCATTCTGAAGACATGAAGCCCGGCGTGACGACAGCTGTAACGTCCATTCTGAAGACATGAAGCCCGGCGTGACGACAGCTGTAACGTCCATTCTGAAGTACGATCGTCGTAGGAAAACCCTCCTCACACATGGAGGCTTCCTCCTTAGTTCGCATCGTGTGGGACAATGCCTGCATCAGCATATATTTCTTTAGGACAACGCCTGCATCAGCATATATTTCTCCAGGACAACGCCTGCATCAGCGTATATTTCTCCAGGACAACGCCTGCATCAGCGTATATTTCTCCAGGACAACGCCTGCATCAGCGTATATTTCTCCAGGACAACGCCTGCATCAGCGTATATTTCTCCAGGACAACGCCTGCATCAGCGTATATTTCTCCGGGACAACGCCTGCATCAACGTATATTTCTCCAGGACAACGCCTGCATCAGCGTATATTTCTCCAGGACAACGCCTGCATCAGCGTATATTTCTCCAGGACAACGCCTGCATCAGCGTATATTTCTCCAGGACAACGCCTGCATCAGCGTATATTTCTCCAGGACAACGCCTGCATCAGCGTATATTTCTCCAGGACAACGCCTGCATCAGCGTATATTTCTCCAGGACAACGCCTGATCAGCGTATATTTCTCCAGGACAACGCCTGCATCAGCGTATATTTCTCCAGGACAACGCCTGCATCAGCGTATATTTCTCCAGGACAACGCCTGCATCAGCGTATATTTCTCCAGGGCAACGCCTGCATCAGCGTATATTTCTCCAGGACAACGCCTGCATCAGCGTATATTTCTCCAGGACAACGCCTGCATCAGCGTATATTTCTCCAGGACAACGCCTGCATCAGCGTATATTTCTCCAGGACAACGCCTGCATCAGCGTATATTTCTCCAGGACAACGCCTGCATCGGCATATCTTTCTACAGAACGACGCCTGGCGCGGACTGTCCTATCAACAAATGACATTACCAATCGACTTTACCAAGAGATCATTGTTGATGTCACTTTCGCTCTTGTCGAATAGGTAAATTGTTGGGCCCAAACAAATCTGTTAATCCATTTGTGAGGATAGTGCCATTGTAGGAGGGTCAACGCTCTGATGGCAAACCATCAACGCGAAATCTCTGTGGGGCCGTTGCTTATTTTGACACATCCCCTAGTCCAAGGCATGACGACAGCTGTTTGTGTTGAAAATGATTGTGTTTCGCTGTGTGTTGTGTAGATCTGAAATGGCGAGCTGGAGCTGTCGCTCGCGTTTAACCGAGCCGGCGGCTAGTCGATGGTGGTACTTGTATTAAATCACTAATTGAATATTATTGCAATTGAAAGGTAACAACTAAACTGTTTAGCAAATTGTCATTCCACATCGAATTGAAACGTATTACCAGCTTGTCAGCGTTCTTGCAACGACAGTCGAAGTGCGGCATATAAACCAAGCACTACAAGTAATCCAAAACTAAATATGACGTTGTTGTCTTCTGTAACTAGCTATCATGTGAGCCACTTTGCTACACGATCTGACTTCCTCTAGTCACATTCGACAAAATTGTTGTAACTTGCACGTGTTTCACGCACTCTCTAACCGTCTCGTAGTATCACCAGAAATCCCAGTGAAGACAGAACATCAGTTTCCTGTGGATCTCGTGTGAAAGCTCATCTATGCTGGTGTTTGAATGTAGACAAATAATAATAAATGAATATTATTATAGAGGGAAACTTCCGAGTTTAGCCTAAAAAATTAGCTTTGCCTACGAAGCTAATTTTTTAGTTAGCTGAGTGGCAGAGTTCCTAAGCGTTTGGCTTTTCGTGGCAAGGCGCTGTGCCACTGAGTACGGGTTCGATCCTGCCTTGGTCCATATTTTTTTCTGTTGTTGATTATTTGTCATTTTTCCGAGTGCTGTAAACATACCTCTTCCTCTGAATTGATTCATTGTTTGAATGTAGGTCACGCCTATCGACGGTTTAGTGACGGTTAATTTCCAATAATAAATGATGGACATGTGATACAAAGGGAAGAATAGGAATGGTATAATGTGCCCCTATAGTCCGCTCTCTTCACGCGTAAAGAAATGGGCTGAGTTTAGAAAAAGGAGAAGCTGCCTTGACCACATTTTCACTCTACGACTTATATTGGAGGAACACATTGAAAATCAAAAACCTTTTGTACTTAACTTCATAGACTTCAAAAAAGCATTTGACGGCATTATAGAGATTCTTTGTGGAAAATTCTGAAGCAATATGGCTTACCATAAAAAAATCATAAATATTATCAAAGACATGTATGATGGATATACATGTGCAGTTCGTACAGAGGAAGGACTGAGCGAATGTTTCCCAATAGAAACTGGGGTTAAACAAAGATGTATTTTATCGCCCTTGTTATTTGGAATTGTTATGGACTTCATAATGAAGAAATGTTGCACTTGTAATAAAGGCATCGAATGGATACAATGAAACCATTTGGGGGACCTCGACTTTGCTGATGACATAGTTCTCATCAGCAGTCAGATAAAAACGATGCAGGAAAACACAAATGAACTATCATCAATAGCCAGCAAAATTGAGCTTGAGATCAATCATGAAAAGACTAAAGTCATGAAAAGTTTCATTCCAACAGATGACAAAATATACATGGAAAATAAACCAGTGGAAGAGATCGATCACTTTATCTATCTTGGGAGTCACATTGATCGAGAAGGGGATACAAGTAAAGAAATTAGAATAAGAATAGCTAAAGCAGCAATGTCTTTCAGAAGCCTTGAAAAGATGTGGAAAACAAAACTCATCAGCACAAACACAAAACTTAGGCTATTCAAATCAAATGTACTATCAACCCTTACGTATGTGTGTGAAAGCTGGAAAACAAGAGACATAGAAACAAAGTTGAACGCATTCGAAAATAAATGTCTAAGGAAAATACTTGGTATAGCGTGGAACGAATTCAAAACAAACGAGGAAATTAGAGAAATCGCCAATCAACCACTAATATCTTCAGTAATTAAGAAAAGACGATGGTCATATGTTGGACATGTGATGAGAAGAGATAATAACCGAATAACAAAGCAAACTCTCATGTGGGAAACATGTAAGAGGAAAAGAGGTCGACCCAGAGAGACACTGAGAAGAACACTGATCAAAGAAGCAAGAGCAGCAGGAATCGGCTTCCTCAGTGAGATAGAGTTGCTTGCACAAAACAGAGACATATGGCGAGATTTGATAAAATATCTTTAAAAGAATTGAAAACTGCTAGAATAGAAATTTAGATAAGAGAAAGAGTATCTGGGTCTATGCCCTATGGACCGGCTACTGCTCGAAAGGTCAATAGATAGATAGATAGATAGTCCGCTTATAAATTCTTGAACACGTTTGCTGTCGATTTGTGTGAAAACTACCTGTTAGATCGCAGTAATTGTTCGTATGCACCATTAGAATACCTTGACACTATATAAATAGTTTTTGCTCTTAGACATTTGATCTAGCTTTCCATATTTCTTCTTTAGGCTATATTAAAATCAATCTCATGCAATTTGACCTAATTTTAGCAGATCTACGGTACTCAACCGTAGTGTTCAAACAATAATTTAGTTTCACATTTCAAAAGAACCAAGAAATACAAATTCTCGATTTTCCCGTGCACCAATTGTGAAGACAGCCAGTGAAACCGGTATACAAGTAACGTAATAATGCGACGCGGTTGATCATGCCAAATGCGTATCCACTTATTATTGTGAAGTTATTGAGGTATAATGTTGGCTTGTAAAAACTGACATCTACATCAACATAATAAGTTTGAAATACAAATTTATAACTATGGCGAAGGTTACCGTTTTACCAAACGCTAGGATAGCTAGCTGATAGTGTTCCTTAGCGTTTGGCTTTTCGTGGCAAGGCGCTGTGCCACTGAGTACGGGTTCGATCCTCATTCGGTCCATATTGTTCGTCCAGCTGAAGGCCTCTTGGCCGAAACGTTGACTTTTGTTTCGTCCATTTCCACGTAAAGCTGTCACCATACCACTTTTTTCCTCTTTTTTTTAGTATTGCTTTTATCATCAGCTTTACAGCAGCTTCGCATCTCTACGCATCTTGGTGCATCTTGATCCCTTTACCTCTTCGGTCCATATATTGTTCTTTGTTTTTTTTTTCTCTTGATTATTTGTCATTTTTTCCGAGTGCTGTAAACATACCTCTTCCTCTCAATTGTTTCTATGAATATCTGGGATCTGTAGTAACTAACAATGGAGACTGTCAGAAAGAGATCAAAAGAAGATTAGCAATATCAACACAAAAATTAAATGCCATGAAGAACATGTGGTACAATACCAGCATGGCAGTAACATTGTATTATTTACTGAGGGTGTGTATTTTCGAGATAGCAACACACAGTTGTGAATCATGGACAATCTCACAAATAGCAAGGACGAAAATAAATTCATTCAGAAAAAAAATTCTACATAAAATTGCTGAAGATAACTTGGATAATTAAAAAGAGCAATGAAGTCATATTACAATATTTACACATTAAAAAGAGAGACTTCCGGTCAATGTAGCGGATAGGCGACAGGGGACCGTTGAGTCACTGTCTGAAAAAATGTTTCTTGTTGCAATTTCCTCATATTCCAAGTCCGGCTTGCTGCTGGAGCTACCGAGTAGTGCTCTGTATACACCGTGAGCTGTGTTTTTCATCCGGATGGTGTTTCTATATTCAGACTGCTTAAGATGAATGATGATGTCGTATGACGAAGGGCAGTTCAGATGAGTTCAGTTCGGTGCGGAAACGCCTTATGTCTTTTGGCGTGTGCTGTGTTTGCTACGATGAGGACTGCAGCTGCCTTTCTTTGTTTGGATATTCGATGAGATGTTAATTCGGATGATTCCACTGGCACGGACGGTTGAGCAATTAAGGATTTCCATTTGTTTACAGTGATACCGGGTCTTTCGAATAACCATAACCGTAACATGAGAAAGAGCTGGTTTATAAATAACCATTCTATAGAGGAATTTAAAATACTATGGTCATGTCAACAGACACCGCAGGCTGGAAAGAACAATAATGGAAGGAATGGTTCCTGGGCGACGCATCAGGGACAGACCAAGAATAAGGTGGTTTCGGGGCATCAAAGAAACATTGAACAAGACAACAGAAAAAGTGGGAGATCTGGCTAGAGATTCTGTCAGACGGTTTGTGGAGAATGCAACGTTCTGTGGGAGATCTGGCTAGAGACGGATTCTTTCAGAGGCGCTGCTGTGAATCCAAAGTTCTGCAAATGACATGCGGACCAGATGGTCATTACATGTTTTCTTACATATTTGACCATCTTTACCCCAAAAAATATTTAAAAGTATTCTTTCAAACGTTCTGTGGGAGATCTGGCTAGAGACAGAGATTCTTTCAAACGTTCTGTGAGAGATCTGGCTAGTGACAGAGATTCTTTAAAACGCTCTGTGAGAGATCTGGCTAGTGACCGAGATTCTTTAAAACGATCTGTGGAAGATCTGGCTAGAGACAGAGATTCTTTCAAACGTTCTGTGGAAGATCTGACTAGAGACAGAGATACTTTCAAACGTTCTGTGGGAGATCTGTCTAGAGACAGAGATACTTTCAAACGTTCTGAGGGAGATCTGTCAGGAGACAGATTCTTTCTGACAGACGGTCTTGAATGCAAAGGTCGGCGTGAGATCTGACTAGAGACTGAGATTCTTTCAGAAAGACTGTGATGAATGTAACGTTCTGTAGATCTGACTAAAGACATAGATTCTTTCAGACAGACTGTGGTGAGTGTAACGTTCTGCGGGAGATATGGCTAGAGACACAGATTCTTTCAGACAGACTATGGTGAATGCAACGTTCTGTAGGAGATCTGGCTAGAGACATAGATTCTTTCAGACGGGCTGTGGTGAATGCAACGTTCTGTGGGAGATCTGACTAGAGACAGAGATTCTTTCAGACAGGCTGTGGTGAATGTAACGTTCTGTAGGAGATCTGACTAGAGACAGAGATTCTTTCAGACGGGCTGTGGTGAATGTAACGTTCTGTAGGAGATCTGACTAGAGACAGAGATTCTTTCAGACAGGCTGTGGTGAATGCAACGTTCTGTAGGAGATCTGGCTAGAGACATAGATTCTTTAAGGCGGGCTGTGGTGAATGTAATGTTCTGTAGGAGATCTCACTAGAGACAGAGATTCTTTCAGACAGGCTGTGGTGAATGTAACGTTCTGTAGGAGATCTGGCTAGAGACAGAGACTCTTTCAGACGGGCTGTGGTGAGTGTAACGTTCTGTGAGAGATCTGGCTAGAGACAGAGATTCTATCAGACGGGCTGTGGTGAATGTAACGTTCTGTGAGAGATCTGGCTAGAGACAGAGATTCTATCAGGCGGGCTGTGGTGAATGCAACGTTCTGTAGGAGATCTGACTAGAGACAGAGATTCTTTCAGACGGGCTGTGGTGAATGCAACGTTCTGTGAGAGATCTGGCTAGAGACAGAGACTCTTTCAGACGGGCTGTGGTGAATGCAACGTTCTGTGAGAGATCTGACTAGAGACAGAGATTCTTTCAGGCTAGCTGTGGTGAATGCAACGTTCTGTGAGAGATCTGGCTAGAGACAGAGATTCTTTCAGGCGGGCTGTGGTGAATGCAACGTTCTGTGAGAGATCTGGCTAGAGACAGAGACTCTTTCAGACGGGCTGTGGTGAATGCAACGTTCTGTAGGAGATCTGACTAGAGACAGAGATTCTTTCAGACGGGCTGTGGTGAATGCAACGTTCTGTAGGAGATCTGACTAGAGACAGAGATTCTTTCAGACGGGCTGTGGTGAATGCAACGTTCTGTGAGAGATCTGGCTAGAGACAGAGATTCTTTCAGACGGGCTGTGGTGAATGCAATGTTCTGTGAGAGATCTGACTAGAGACAGAGATTCTTTCAGACGGGCTATGGTGAATGCAACGTTTTGTAGGAGATCTGACTAGAGACAGAGATTCTTTCAGACGGGCTGTGGTGAATGCAACGTTCTGTAGGAGATCTGGCTAGAGACAGAGATTCTTTCAGGCGGGCTGTGGTGAATGCAACGTTCTGTAGATCTGACTAGAGACAGAGATTCTTTCAGACGGGCTGTGGTGAGTGTAACGTTCTGTAGATCTGACTAGAGACAGAGATTCTTTCAGACGGGCTGTGGTGAATGTAACGTTCTGTGTGAGATCTGACTAGAGACAGAGATTCTTTCAGACGGGCTGTGGTGAGTGTAACGTTCTGTGAGAGATCTGGCTAGAGACAGAGATTCTTTCAGACGGGCTGTGGTGAATGCAACGTTCTGTGAAAGATCTGACTAGAGACAGAGATTCTTTCAGACGGGCTGTGGTGAATGCAACGTTCTGTGTGAGATCTGACTAGAGACAGAGATTCTTTCAGACGGGCTGTGGTGAATGCAACGTTCTGTAGGAGATCTGGCTAGAGACAGAGATTCTTCAAGCGGGCTGTGGTGAATGCAACGTTCTGTAGATCTGACTAGAGACAGAGATTCTTTCAGACGGGCTGTGGTGAGTGTAACGTTCTGTAGATCTGACTAGAAACAGAGATTCTTTCAGACGGGCTGTGGTGAATGTAACGTTCTGTAGATCTGACTAGAGACATAGATTCTTTCAGACGGGCTGTGGTGAATGTAACGTTCTGTGGGAGACCTGACTAGAGACAGAGATTCTTTCAGACGGGCTGTGGTGAATGCAACGTTCTGTGAGAGATCTGACTAGAGACAGAGATTCTTTCAGACTGGCTGTGGTGAATGCAACGTTCTGTAGGAGATCTGGCTAGAGACAGAGATTCTTTCAGACGGGCTGTGGTGAATGTAACGTTCTGTGTGAGATCTGACTAGAGACAGAGATTCTTTCAGACGGGATGTGGTGAATGTAACGTTCTGTAGGAGATCTGGCAAGAGACAGAGATTCTTTCAGACGGGCTGTGGTGAGTGTAACGTTCTGTGTGAGATCTGGCTAGAGACAGAGATTCTTTCAGACGGACTGTGGTGAATGTAACGTTCTGTGTGAGATCTGACTAGAGACAGAGATTCTTTCAGACGGGCTGTGGTGAGTGTAACGTTCTGTAGATCTGACTAGAGACAGAGATTCTTTCAGACGGGCTGTGGTGAGTGTAACGTTCTGTGGGAGATCTGACTAGAGACAGAGATTCTTTCAGACGGGCTGTGGTGAATGTAACGTTCTGTGTGAGATCTGACTAGAGACAGAGATTCTTTCAGACGGGCTGTGGTGAATCAACGTTCTGTAGGAGATCTGACTAGAGACAGAGATTCTTTCAGACGGGCTGTGGTGAGTGTAACGTTCTGTAGATCTGACTAGAGACAGAGATTCTTTCAGACGGGCTGTGGTGAGTGTAACGTTCTGTGTGAGATCTGACTAGAGACAGAGATTCTTTCAGACGGGCTGTGGTGAGTGTAACGTTCTGTGGGAGATCTGGCTAGAGACAGAGATTCTTTCAGACAGGCTGTGGTGAATGCAACGTTCTGTAGGAGATCTGGCTAGAGACATAGATTCTTTAAGGCGGGCTGTGGTGAATGTAATGTTCTGTAGGAGATCTCACTAGAGACAGAGATTCTTTCAGACAGGCTGTGGTGAATGTAACGTTCTGTAGGAGATCTGGCTAGAGACAGAGACTCTTTCAGACGGGCTGTGGTGAATGCAACGTTCTGTGAGAGATCTGGCTAGAGACAGAGATTCTATCAGACGGGCTGTGGTGAATGTAACGTTCTGTGAGAGATCTGGCTAGAGACAGAGATTCTATCAGGCGGGCTGTGGTGAATGCAACGTTCTGTAGGAGATCTGACTAGAGACAGAGATTCTTTCAGACGGGCTGTGGTGAATGCAACGTTCTGTGAGAGATCTGGCTAGAGACAGAGACTCTTTCAGACGGGCTGTGGTGAATGCAACGTTCTGTGAGAGATCTGACTAGAGACAGAGATTCTTTCAGGCTAGCTGTGGTGAATGCAACGTTCTGTGAGAGATCTGGCTAGAGACAGAGATTCTTTCAGGCGGGCTGTGGTGAATGCAACGTTCTGTGAGAGATCTGGCTAGAGACAGAGACTCTTTCAGACGGGCTGTGGTGAATGCAACGTTCTGTGAGAGATCTGACTAGAGACAGAGATTCTTTCAGGCGGGCTGTGGTGAATGCAACGTTCTGTAGGAGATCTGACTAGAGACAGAGATTCTTTCAGACGGGCTGTGGTGAATGCAACGTTCTGTAGGAGATCTGACTAGAGACAGAGATTCTTTCAGACGGGCTGTGGTGAATGCAACGTTCTGTGAGAGATCTGGCTAGAGACAGAGATTCTTTCAGACGGGCTGTGGTGAATGCAATGTTCTGTGAGAGATCTGACTAGAGACAGAGATTCTTTCAGACGGGCTATGGTGAATGCAACGTTTTGTAGGAGATCTGACTAGAGACAGAGATTCTTTCAGACGGGCTGTGGTGAATGCAACGTTCTGTAGGAGATCTGGCTAGAGACAGAGATTCTTTCAGGCGGGCTGTGGTGAATGCAACGTTCTGTAGATCTGACTAGAGACAGAGATTCTTTCAGACGGGCTGTGGTGAGTGTAACGTTCTGTAGATCTGACTAGAGACAGAGATTCTTTCAGACGGGCTGTGGTGAATGTAACGTTCTGTGTGAGATCTGACTAGAGACAGAGATTCTTTCAGACGGGCTGTGGTGAGTGTAACGTTCTGTGAGAGATCTGGCTAGAGACAGAGATTCTTTCAGACGGGCTGTGGTGAATGCAACGTTCTGTGAAAGATCTGACTAGAGACAGAGATTCTTTCAGACGGGCTGTGGTGAATGCAACGTTCTGTGTGAGATCTGACTAGAGACAGAGATTCTTTCAGACGGGCTGTGGTGAATGCAACGTTCTGTAGGAGATCTGGCTAGAGACAGAGATTCTTTCAGGCGGGCTGTGGTGAATGCAACGTTCTGTAGATCTGACTAGAGACAGAGATTCTTTCAGACGGGCTGTGGTGAGTGTAACGTTCTGTAGATCTGACTAGAAACAGAGATTCTTTCAGACGGGCTGTGGTGAATGTAACGTTCTGTAGATCTGACTAGAGACATAGATTCTTTCAGACGGGCTGTGGTGAATGTAACGTTCTGTGGGAGACCTGACTAGAGACAGAGATTCTTTCAGACGGGCTGTGGTGAATGCAACGTTCTGTGAGAGATCTGACTAGAGACAGAGATTCTTTCAGACTGGCTGTGGTGAATGCAACGTTCTGTAGGAGATCTGGCTAGAGACAGAGATTCTTTCAGACGGGCTGTGGTGAATGTAACGTTCTGTGTGAGATCTGACTAGAGACAGAGATTCTTTCAGACGGGATGTGGTGAATGTAACGTTCTGTAGGAGATCTGGCTAGAGACAGAGATTCTTTCAGACGGGCTGTGGTGAGTGTAACGTTCTGTGTGAGATCTGGCTAGAGACAGAGATTCTTTCAGACGGACTGTGGTGAATGTAACGTTCTGTGTGAGATCTGACTAGAGACAGAGATTCTTTCAGACGGGCTGTGGTGAGTGTAACGTTCTGTAGATCTGACTAGAGACAGAGATTCTTTCAGACGGGCTGTGGTGAGTGTAACGTTCTGTGGGAGATCTGACTAGAGACAGAGATTCTTTCAGACGGGCTGTGGTGAATGTAACGTTCTGTGTGAGATCTGACTAGAGACAGAGATTCTTTCAGACGGGCTGTGGTGAATCAACGTTCTGTAGGAGATCTGACTAGAGACAGAGATTCTTTCAGACGGGCTGTGGTGAGTGTAACGTTCTGTAGATCTGACTAGAGACAGAGATTCTTTCAGACGGGCTGTGGTGAGTGTAACGTTCTGTAGATCTGACTAGAGACAGAGATTCTTTCAGACGGGCTGTGGTGAGTGTAACGTTCTGTGGGAGATCTGACTAGAGACAGAGATTCTTTCAGACGGGCTGTGGTGAATGTAACGTTCTGTGTGAGATCTGACTAGAGACAGAGATTCTTTCAGACGGGCTGTGGTGAATCAACGTTCTGTAGGAGATCTGACTAGAGACAGAGATTCTTTCAGACGGGCTGTGGTGAGTGTAACGTTCTGTAGATCTGACTAGAGACAGAGATTCTTTCAGACGGGCTGTGGTGAGTGTAACGTTCTGTGTGAGATCTGACTAGAGACAGAGATTCTTTCAGACGGGCTGTGGTGAGTGTAACGTTCTGTGGGAGATCTGGCTAGAGACAGAGATTCTTTCAGACAGGCTGTGGTGAATGCAACGTTCTGTAGGAGATCTGGCTAGAGACATAGATTCTTTAAGGCGGGCTGTGGTGAATGTAATGTTCTGTAGGAGATCTCACTAGAGACAGAGATTCTTTCAGACAGGCTGTGGTGAATGTAACGTTCTGTAGGAGATCTGGCTAGAGACAGAGACTCTTTCAGACGGGCTGTGGTGAATGCAACGTTCTGTGAGAGATCTGGCTAGAGACAGAGATTCTATCAGACGGGCTGTGGTGAATGTAACGTTCTGTGAGAGATCTGGCTAGAGACAGAGATTCTATCAGGCGGGCTGTGGTGAATGCAACGTTCTGTAGGAGATCTGACTAGAGACAGAGATTCTTTCAGACGGGCTGTGGTGAATGCAACGTTCTGTGAGAGATCTGGCTAGAGACAGAGACTCTTTCAGACGGGCTGTGGTGAATGCAACGTTCTGTGAGAGATCTGACTAGAGACAGAGATTCTTTCAGGCTAGCTGTGGTGAATGCAACGTTCTGTGAGAGATCTGGCTAGAGACAGAGATTCTTTCAGGCGGGCTGTGGTGAATGCAACGTTCTGTGAGAGATCTGGCTAGAGACAGAGACTCTTTCAGACGGGCTGTGGTGAATGCAACGTTCTGTGAGAGATCTGACTAGAGACAGAGATTCTTTCAGGCGGGCTGTGGTGAATGCAACGTTCTGTAGGAGATCTGACTAGAGACAGAGATTCTTTCAGACGGGCTGTGGTGAATGCAACGTTCTGTAGGAGATCTGACTAGAGACAGAGATTCTTTCAGACGGGCTGTGGTGAATGCAACGTTCTGTGAGAGATCTGGCTAGAGACAGAGATTCTTTCAGACGGGCTGTGGTGAATGCAATGTTCTGTGAGAGATCTGACTAGAGACAGAGATTCTTTCAGACGGGCTATGGTGAATGCAACGTTTTGTAGGAGATCTGACTAGAGACAGAGATTCTTTCAGACGGGCTGTGGTGAATGCAACGTTCTGTAGGAGATCTGGCTAGAGACAGAGATTCTTTCAGGCGGGCTGTGGTGAATGCAACGTTCTGTAGATCTGACTAGAGACAGAGATTCTTTCAGACGGGCTGTGGTGAGTGTAACGTTCTGTAGATCTGACTAGAGACAGAGATTCTTTCAGACGGGCTGTGGTGAATCAACGTTCTGTGTGAGATCTGACTAGAGACAGAGATTCTTTCAGACGGGCTGTGGTGAGTGTAACGTTCTGTGAGAGATCTGGCTAGAGACAGAGATTCTTTCAGACGGGCTGTGGTGAATGCAACGTTCTGTGAAAGATCTGACTAGAGACAGAGATTCTTTCAGACGGGCTGTGGTGAATGCAACGTTCTGTGTGAGATCTGACTAGAGACAGAGATTCTTTCAGACGGGCTGTGGTGAATGCAACGTTCTGTAGGAGATCTGGCTAGAGACAGAGATTCTTTCAGGCGGGCTGTGGTGAATGCAACGTTCTGTAGATCTGACTAGAGACAGAGATTCTTTCAGACGGGCTGTGGTGAGTGTAACGTTCTGTAGATCTGACTAGAAACAGAGATTCTTTCAGACGGGCTGTGGTGAATGTAACGTTCTGTAGATCTGACTAGAGACATAGATTCTTTCAGACGGGCTGTGGTGAATGTAACGTTCTGTGGGAGACCTGACTAGAGACAGAGATTCTTTCAGACGGGCTGTGGTGAATGCAACGTTCTGTGAGAGATCTGACTAGAGACAGAGATTCTTTCAGACTGGCTGTGGTGAATGCAACGTTCTGCAGGAGATCTGGCTAGAGACAGAGATTCTTTCAGACGGGCTGTGGTGAATGTAACGTTCTGTGTGAGATCTGACTAGAGACAGAGATTCTTTCAGACGGGATGTGGTGAATGTAACGTTCTGTAGGAGATCTGGCTAGAGACAGAGATTCTTTCAGACGGGCTGTGGTGAGTGTAACGTTCTGTGTGAGATCTGGCTAGAGACAGAGATTCTTTCAGACGGACTGTGGTGAATGTAACGTTCTGTGTGAGATCTGACTAGAGACAGAGATTCTTTCAGACGGGCTGTGGTGAGTGTAACGTTCTGTAGATCTGACTAGAGACAGAGATTCTTTCAGACGGGCTGTGGTGAGTGTAACGTTCTGTGGGAGATCTGACTAGAGACAGAGATTCTTTCAGACGGGCTGTGGTGAATGTAACGTTCTGTGTGAGATCTGACTAGAGACAGAGATTCTTTCAGACGGGCTGTGGTGAATCAACGTTCTGTAGGAGATCTGACTAGAGACAGAGATTCTTTCAGACGGGCTGTGGTGAGTGTAACGTTCTGTAGATCTGACTAGAGACAGAGATTCTTTCAGACGGGCTGTGGTGAGTGTAACGTTCTGTGTGAGATCTGACTAGAGACAGAGATTCTTTCAGACGGGCTGTGGTGAGTGTAACGTTCTGTGGGAGATCTGGCTAGAGACAGAGATTCTTTCAGACGGGCTGTGGTGAATGTAACGTTCTGTGTGAGATCTGACTAGAGACAGAGATTCTTTCAGACGGGCTGTGGTGAGTGTAACGTTCTGTGGGAGATCTGGCTAGAGACAGAGATTCTTTCAGACGGGCTGTGGTGAGTGTAACGTTCTGTGGGAGATCTGGCTAGAGACAGAGATTCTTTCAGACGGGATGTGGTGAATGTAACGTTCTGTGTGAGATCTGACTAGAGACAGAGATTCTTTCAGACGGGCTGTGGTGAGTGTAACGTTCTGTGGGAGATCTGGCTAGAGACAGAGATTCTTTCAGACGGGCTGTGGTGAATGTAACGTTCTGTGTGAGATCTGACTAGAGACAGAGATTCTTTCAGACGGGCTGTGGTGAGTGTAACGTTCTGTGGGAGATCTGACTAGAGACAGAGATTCTTTCAGACGGGCTGTGGTGAATGTAACGTTCTGTGTGAGATCTGACTAGAGACAGAGATTCTTTCAGACGGGCTGTGGTGAGTGTAACGTTCTGTGGGAGACCTGACTAGAGACAGAGATTCCTTCAGAGGGGCTGTGGTGAATGCAACGTTCTGTAGGAGATCTGACTAGAGACAGAGATTCTTTCAGACGGGCTGTGGTGAATGTAACGTTCTGTGTGAGATCTGACTAGAGACAGAGACTCTTTCAGACGTGCTGTGGTGAGTGTAACGTTCTGTGTGAGATCTGACTAGAGACAGAGATTCTTTCCGACGGGCTGTGGTGAATGTAACGTTCTGTGTGAGATCTGACTAGAGACAGAGATTCTTTCAGACGGGCTGTGGTGAGTGTAACGTTCTGTGGGAGATCTGGCTAGAGACAGAGATTCTTTCAGACGGGCTGTGGTGAATGCAACGTTCTGTGTGAGATCTGACTAGAGACAGAGATTCTTTCAGACGGGCTGTGGTGAATGTAACGTTCTGTGTGAGATCTGACTAGAGACAGAGATTCTTTCAGACGGGCTGTGGTGAGTGTAACGTTCTGTGGGAGATCTGACTAGAGACAGAGATTCTTTCAGACGGGCTGTGGTGAATGCAACGTTCTGTAGGAGATCTGGCTAGAGACAGAGATTCTTTCAGGCGGGCTGTGGTGAATGCAACGTTCTGTAGATCTGACTAGAGACAGAGATTCTTTCAGACGGGCTGTGGTGAGTGTAACGTTCTGTAGATCTGACTAGAAACAGAGATTCTTTCAGACGGGCTGTGGTGAATGTAACGTTCTGTAGATCTGACTAGAGACATAGATTCTTTCAGACGGGCTGTGGTGAATGTAACGTTCTGTGGGAGACCTGACTAGAGACAGAGATTCTTTCAGACGGGCTGTGGTGAATGCAACGTTCTGTGAGAGATCTGACTAGAGACAGAGATTCTTTCAGACTGGCTGTGGTGAATGCAACGTTCTGCAGGAGATCTGGCTAGAGACAGAGATTCTTTCAGACGGGCTGTGGTGAATGTAACGTTCTGTGTGAGATCTGACTAGAGACAGAGATTCTTTCAGACGGGATGTGGTGAATGTAACGTTCTGTAGGAGATCTGGCTAGAGACAGAGATTCTTTCAGACGGGCTGTGGTGAGTGTAACGTTCTGTGTGAGATCTGGCTAGAGACAGAGATTCTTTCAGACGGACTGTGGTGAATGTAACGTTCTGTGTGAGATCTGACTAGAGACAGAGATTCTTTCAGACGGGCTGTGGTGAGTGTAACGTTCTGTAGATCTGACTAGAGACAGAGATTCTTTCAGACGGGCTGTGGTGAGTGTAACGTTCTGTGGGAGATCTGACTAGAGACAGAGATTCTTTCAGACGGGCTGTGGTGAATGTAACGTTCTGTGTGAGATCTGACTAGAGACAGAGATTCTTTCAGACGGGCTGTGGTGAATCAACGTTCTGTAGGAGATCTGACTAGAGACAGAGATTCTTTCAGACGGGCTGTGGTGAGTGTAACGTTCTGTAGATCTGACTAGAGACAGAGATTCTTTCAGACGGGCTGTGGTGAGTGTAACGTTCTGTGTGAGATCTGACTAGAGACAGAGATTCTTTCAGACGGGCTGTGGTGAGTGTAACGTTCTGTGGGAGATCTGGCTAGAGACAGAGATTCTTTCAGACGGGCTGTGGTGAATGTAACGTTCTGTGTGAGATCTGACTAGAGACAGAGATTCTTTCAGACGGGCTGTGGTGAGTGTAACGTTCTGTGGGAGATCTGGCTAGAGACAGAGATTCTTTCAGACGGGCTGTGGTGAGTGTAACGTTCTGTGGGAGATCTGGCTAGAGACAGAGATTCTTTCAGACGGGATGTGGTGAATGTAACGTTCTGTGTGAGATCTGACTAGAGACAGAGATTCTTTCAGACGGGCTGTGGTGAGTGTAACGTTCTGTGGGAGATCTGGCTAGAGACAGAGATTCTTTCAGACGGGCTGTGGTGAATGTAACGTTCTGTGTGAGATCTGACTAGAGACAGAGATTCTTTCAGACGGGCTGTGGTGAGTGTAACGTTCTGTGGGAGATCTGACTAGAGACAGAGATTCTTTCAGACGGGCTGTGGTGAATGTAACGTTCTGTGTGAGATCTGACTAGAGACAGAGATTCTTTCAGACGGGCTGTGGTGAGTGTAACGTTCTGTGGGAGACCTGACTAGAGACAGAGATTCCTTCAGAGGGGCTGTGGTGAATGCAACGTTCTGTAGGAGATCTGACTAGAGACAGAGATTCTTTCAGACGGGCTGTGGTGAATGTAACGTTCTGTGTGAGATCTGACTAGAGACAGAGACTCTTTCAGACGTGCTGTGGTGAGTGTAACGTTCTGTGTGAGATCTGACTAGAGACAGAGATTCTTTCCGACGGGCTGTGGTGAATGTAACGTTCTGTGTGAGATCTGACTAGAGACAGAGATTCTTTCAGACGGGCTGTGGTGAGTGTAACGTTCTGTGGGAGATCTGGCTAGAGACAGAGATTCTTTCAGACGGGCTGTGGTGAATGCAACGTTCTGTGTGAGATCTGACTAGAGACAGAGATTCTTTCAGACGGGCTGTGGTGAATGTAACGTTCTGTGTGAGATCTGACTAGAGACAGAGATTCTTTCAGACGGGCTGTGGTGAGTGTAACGTTCTGTGGGAGATCTGACTAGAGACAGAGATTCTTTCAGACGGGCTATAGTGAATGTAACGTTCTGTGTGAGATCTGACTAGAGACAGAGACTCTTTCAGACGGGCTGTGGTGAGTGTAACGTTCTGTGTGAGATCTGACTAAAGACAGAGATTCTTTCAGACGGGCTGTGGTGAATGCAACGTTCTGTGTGAGATCTGACTAGAGACAGAGATTCTTTCAGACGGGCTGTGGTGAGTGTAACGTTCTGTGGGAGATCTGGCTAGAGACAGAGATTCTTTCAGACGGGCTGTGGTGAATGCAACGTTCTGTGTGAGATCTGACTAGAGACAGAGATTCTTTCAGACGGGCTGTAGTGAGTGTAACGTTCTGTGTGAGATCTGACTAGAGACAGAGATTCTTTCAGACGGGCTGTGGTGAATGCAACGTTCTGTGTAAGATCTGACTAGAGACAGAGATTCTTTCAGACGGGCTGTGGTGAATGCAACGTTCTGTGTGAGATCTGACTAGAGACAGAGATTCTTTCAGACGGGCTGTGGTGAATGCAACGTTCTGTAGATCTGACTAGAGACAGAGATTCTTTCAGACAGGCTGTGGTGAATGCAACGTTCTGTAGATCTGACTAGAGACAGAGATGCTTTCAGACGGGCTGTGGTGAGTGTAACGTTCTGTGGGAGATCTGACTAGAGACAGAGATTCTTTCAGACGGGCTGTGGTGAATGCAACGTTCTGTAGATCTGACTAGAGACAGAGATTCTTTCAGACGGGCTGTAGTGAGTGTAACGTTCTGTGAGAGATCTGGCTAGAGACAGAGATTCTTTCAAACGTTCTGTGAGAGATCTGGCTAGAGATTCTTTTAAACGTTCTGTGTTAGATCTGGCTAGAGATTCTTTTAAACGTTCTGTGAGAGATCTGGCTAGAGATTCTTTTAAACGTTCTGTGAGAGATCTGACTAGAGACAGAGATTCTTTCAGACGGGCTGTGGTGAATGCAACGTTCTGTAGATCTGACTAGAGACAGAGATTCTTTCAGACAGGCTGTGGTGAATGCAACGTTCTGTAGATCTGACTAGAGACAGAGATTCTTTCAGACAGGCTGTGGTGAATGCAACGTTCTGTAGATCTGACTAGAGACAGAGATTCTTTCAGACGGGCTGTGGTGAATGCAACGTTCTGTAGATCTGACTAGAGACAGAGATTCTTTCAGACGGGCTGTGGTGAATGCAACGTTCTGTAGATCTGACTAGAGACAGAGATTCTTTCAGATTGGCTGTGGTGAGTGTAACGTTCTGTGAGAGATCTGGCTAGAGACAGAGATTCTTTCAAACGTTCTGTGAGAGATCTGGCTAGAGATTCTTTCAAACGTTCTGTGAGAGATCTGGCTAGAGATTCTTTTAAACGTTCTGTGAGAGATCTGGCTAGAGATGCTTTTAAACGTTCTGTGAGAGATCTGGCTAGAGATTCTTTTAAACGTTCTGTGAGAGATCTGGCTAGAGATTCTTTTAAACGTTCTGTGAGAGATCTGGCTAGAGATTCTTTCAAACGTTATGTGAGAGATCTGGCTAGAGATTCTTTCAAACGTTATGTGAGAGATTTGGCTAAAGACAGAGACTCTTTCAAACGTTATGTGAGAGATCTGGCTAGAGATTCTTTCAAACGTTCTGTGAGAGATCTGGCTAGAGATTCTTTCAAACGTTCTGTGAGAGATCTGGCTAGAGATTCTTTTAAACGTTCTGTGAGAGATCTGGCTAGAGATTTTTTCAAACGTTCTGTGAGAGATCTGGCTAGAGACAGAGATTCTTTTAAACGTTCTGTGAGAGATCTGGCTAGAGATTCTTTTAAACGTTCTGTGAGAGATCTGGCTAGAGATTCTTTTAAACGTTCTGTGAGAGATCTGGCTAGAGATTCTTTCAAACGTTCTGTGAGAGATCTGGCTAGAGATTCTTTCAAACGTTATGTGAGAGATCTGGCTAGAGATTCTTTCAAACGTTATGTGAGAGATCTGGCTAGAGATTCTTTCAAACGTTATGTGAGAGATCTGGCTAGAGATTCTTTCAAACGTTCTGTGAGAGATCTGGCTAGAGATTCTTTTAAACGTTCTGTGAGAGATCTGGCTAGAGACTCTTTCAAACGTTCTGTGAGAGATCTGGCTAGAGACAGAGATTCTTTTAGACGTTCTGTGAGCGATCTGGCTAGAGACAGAGATTCTTTTAGACGTTCTGTGAGCGATCTGGCTAGAAACAAAGATTCTTTTAAACGTTCTGTGAGAGATCTGGCTAGAGATTTTTTTAAACGTTCTGTGAGAGATCTGGTTAGAGACAGAGATTCTTTCAAACGTTCTGTGAGAGATCTGGCTAGAGATTCTTTTAAACGTTCTGTGAGAGATCTGGCTAGAGACAGAGATTCTTTCAGACGGGCTGTGGTGAATGCAACGTTCTGTAGATCTGACTAGAGACAGAGATTCTTTCAGACAGGCTGTGGTGAATGCAACGTTCTGTAGATCTGACTAGAGACAGAGATTCTTTCAGACGGGCTGTGGTGAATGCAACGTTCTGTAGATCTGACTAGAGACAGAGATTCTTTCAGACGGGCTGTGGTGAATGCAACGTTCTGTGAGAGATCTGGCTAGAGACAGAGATTCTATCAGACGGGCTGTGGTGATGCAACGTTCTGTAGATCTGACTAGAGACAGAGATTCTTTCAGACGGGCTGTGGTGAGTGTAACGTTCTGTGAGAGATCTGGCTAGAGACAGAGATTCTTTCAAACGTTCTGTGAGAGATCTGGCTAGAGATTCTTTCAAACGTTCTGTGAGAGATCTGGCTAGAGATTCTTTTAAACGTTCTGTGAGAGATCTGGCTAGAGATTCTTTTAAACGTTCTGTGAGAGATCTGGCTAGAGATTCTTTCAAACGTTATGTGAGAATATCTGGCTAGAGACAGAGACTCTTTCAAACGTTATGTGAGAGATCTGGCTAGAGATTCTTTTAAACGTTCTGTGAGAGATCTGGCTAGAGATTCTTTCAAAAGTTATGTGAGAATATCTGGCTAGAGACAGAGACTCTTTCAAACGTTCTGTGAGAGATCTGGCTAGAGATTCTTTCAAACGTTCTGTGAGAGAACTGGGTAGAGATTCTTTTAAACGTTCTGTGAGAGATCTGGCTAGAGATTCTTTTAAACGTTCTGTGAGAGATCTGGCTAGAGACAGAGATTCTTTTAAACGTTCTGTGAGAGATCTGGCTAGAGATTCTTTCAAACGTTATGTGAGAAATCTGGCTAGAGATTCTTTCAAACGTTCTGTGAGAGATCTGGCTAGAGATTCTTTTAAACGTTCTGTGAGAGATCTGGCTAGAGACAGAGATTCTTTTAAACGTTCTGTGAGAGATCTGGCTAGAGATTCTTTCAAACGTTCTGTGAGAAATCTGGCTAGAGATTCTTTCAAACGTTCTGTGAGAGATCTGGCTAGAGATTCTTTTAAACGTTCTGTGAGAGATCTGGCTAGAGACTCTTTCAAACGTTCTGTGAGAGATCTGGCTAGAGACTCTTTCAAACGTTATGTGAGCGATCTGGCTAGAGACAGAGATTCTTTTAAACGTTGTGTGAGCGATCTGGCTAGAGACAGAGACTCTTTTAAACGTTCTGTGAGAGATCTGGCTAGAGACAGAGATTCTTTTAAACGTTGTGTGAGCGATCTGGCTAGAGACAGAGACTCTTTCAAACGTTATGTGAGCGATGTGGCTAGAGACAGAGACTCTTTCAAACGTTATGTGAGCGATCTGGCTAGAGACAGAGACTCTTTCAAACGTTCTGTGAGCGATCTGGCTAGAGACAGAGATTCTTTTAAACGTTCTGTGAGCGATCTGGCTAGAGACAGAGATTCTTTTAGACGTTCTGTGAGCGATCTGGCTAGAGACAGAGATTCTTTTAGACGTTCTGTGAGCGATCTGGCTAGAGACAGAGATTCTTTTAAACGTTCCATGAGAGATCTGGTTAGAGATTCTTTTAAACGTTCTGTGAGAGATCTGGCTAGAGATTCTTTCAGACGGGCTGTGGTGAATGCAACGTTCTGTAGATCTGACTAGAGACAGAGATTCTTTCAGACGGGCTGTGGTGAATGCAACGTTCTGTAGATCTGACTAGAGACAGAGATTCTTTCAGACGGGCTGTGGTGAGTGTAACGTTCTGTGAGAGATCTGGCTAGAGACAGAGATTCTTTCAAACGTTCTGTGAGAGATCTGGCTAGAGATTCTTTCAAACGTTCTGTGAGAGATCTGGCTAGAGATTCTTTTAAACGTTCTGTGAGAGATCTGGCTAGAGATTCTTTCAAACGTTCTGTGAGAGATCTGGCTAGAGATTCTTTTAAACGTTCTGTGAGAGATCTGGCTAGAGATTCTTTCAAACGTTCTGTGAGAGATCTGGCTAGAGATTCTTTCAAACGTTCTGTGAGAGATCTGGCTAGAGATTCTTTCAAACGTTCTGTGAGAGATCTGGCTAGAGATTCTTTCAAACGTTCTGTGAGAGATCTGGCTAGAGATTCTTTCAAACGTTCTGTGAGCGATCTGGCTAGAGACAGAGATTCTTTCAAACGTTATGTGAGCGATCTGGCTAGAGATTCTTTTAAACGTTCTGTGAGAGATTTGGCTAGAGATTCTTTCAAACGTTCTGTGAGAGATCTGGCTAGAGACAGAGATTCTTTCAAACGTTATGTGAGCGATCTGGCTAGAGACAGAGATTCTTTTAAACGTTCTGTGAGAGATCTGGCTAGAGACAGAGATTCTTTTAAACGTTGTGTGAGCGATCTGGCTAGAGACAGAGACTCTTTCAAACGTTATGTGAGAGATTTGGCTAGAGATTCTTTCAAACGTTCTGTGAGCGATCTGGCTAGAGACAGAGATTCTTTCAAACGTTATGTGAGCGATCTGGCTAGAGACAGAGACTCTTTCAAACGTTATGTGAGCGATCTGGCTAGAGACAGAGACTCTTTCAAACGTTATGTGAGCGATCTGGCTAGAGACAGAGACTCTTTCAAACGTTATGTGAGCGATCTGGCTAGAGACAGAGACTCTTTCAAACGTTATGTGAGCGATCTGGCTAGAGACAGAGACTCTTTCAAACGTTATGTGAGAGATTTGGCTAGAGATTCTTTCAAACGTTCTGTGAGCGATCTGGCTAGAGACAGAGATTCTTTTAGACGTTCTGTGAGCGATCTGGCTAGAGACAGAGATTCTTTTAAACGTTCTGTGAGCGATCTGGCTAGAGACAGAGATTCTTTTAAACGTTCTGTGAGCGATCTGGCTAGAGATTTTTTTTAAACGTTCTGTGAGAGATCTGGTTAGAGATTCTTTAAACGTTCTGTGAGAGATCTGGCTAGAGACAGAGATTCTTTTAAACGTTCTGTGAGAGATCTGGCTAGAAACAAAGATTCTTTTAAACGTTCTGTGAGAGATCTGGCTAGAAACAAAGATTCTTTTAAACGTTCTGTGAGAGATCTGGCTAGAGATTTTTTTTAAACGTTCTGTGAGAGATCTGGTTAGAGATTCTTTAAACGTTCTGTGAGAGATCTGGCTAGAGACAGAGATTCTTTCAGACAGGAGCAACTTTCTGCAAAGGGCATGCAACCTGATGATGATGTCCCATCAAGACACAGAGTAAAACGGCGTTCACAGGTAACCGACCTTCGTTGTAGAGCGGTAATGGTGACGGTACATGTTGACTAAAGTACCAAGCTAGTGAACAAATAATAATTGAATCTGTTTATCTCCCTGTCTTTGTCTATCTATCTATCTGTCTGTTTAATTATATTTCTATCTATCTCTCTGTCTTTTTATCATCTGTCTGTCTATCTATAAACTGTCCTTTCGAGCCGAAGAAAGCAGACATTCTACTCTCCATGTCTTGTCTATCTTTGTTATCAAGAGTCAGATCTTGCACAAGGCTCGCAATGTATCTCGCTATACGTCCCTGGCCTGAGCAAGCCTCTCAAACTCAGCAAGGGAGCTGATGCCTGCTGTTGTTGCTGCTCGATTCATTTTTATTTTTAATGTTTTTCTATGTCGGCATCTTTTTCTTTTACCCTGTGGTTCCCATCTAAGGGCCTGCTTTGAGATCTTCTTGTTGTCTCTTCTCCTCACAGACCAACATATAACCACCTTCTTCTCTTGATTATATATATTTTTGAATACATCGTTATTTCTAATGAAATGTGTCAGAAGAATGACAGGAAACAGCTTAAGGGACAGAGAAAGAAACACTGACCTGAGGAAGAAACTCGAAATTGAACCAGCCATCGAATACATAAAGAAACAACAGATAAATTGGTTCGGCCACATAACAAGACAAAAAGAACTAACAATGACTCAAAGAGCCATAAACAAACGCTACGAAAACGCCAGATTAAGAGGTAGACCGAGAAAGAGATGGATAAAGGAAATACTAGAGTCACTAGGAGAGATAACACCAGAAGAGGCCAGCAGAAGATCAAAGTAATCGCAGATTGTATCTCCCCTCGACGCCAACGGCAATAGAGGAAGGATCATCATCATGTACCCTGCCGGTTGGCGTAGGCGACCATGTCCCTCCACAATCTTCTATCTACAGTGCATCGTATCAGTTCTGTTGTTGACTGTTTTCCATGCCATGACACCAAGCTATCCAGTATTTTCTCTCTTTGTCGTCCGCGATCTCTCCTTCCTTTTATTTTGCCAATTGCAACCAAGTATTCCAACTTTCCTCTTCTCATGATGTGCCCGAAAAATGTTGATTGCTTCTTTCTGATGTTTTTTAAGAGCTCCCTTTTTGTGTTGGCCTCTTTGAGAACTTCCTCATTGGTCTTTCTATCTGTCCAGGGAACTTTCAACATTCTTCTGAAAAATCCCATCTCTGTGGCCTCTAATCGTCTTTTCATTTGTTTGTCTACTGTCCATGATTCGCTTCCATAGGTCAGAATTGGTTCTATATAGCACCGATGAACTCTCTTTCTCATTTTTATTGACATAGATTTGTTGCATAAGATATTAGAGGAAGGATAGAAGAAGAAAAAGATGGTTATTTCTCTTATTTCTACATCAATCTTGAATTACTTCCATGATATACAAAGTATTTTCCCGAAGCATGTTTTAAAAAGGTCATCTATTTTGAAAACAAGTAATTTGTAAACCTCAAAAACAAAAAAAGAGAAGAAAATCGAACAAATAGCGATTTTGGACCACACACATTCAGCTTCATCTCAACACCGAGGGACTGGTTTTATTCTCGAGGCAAGGACGCAGGTCTCCAGACAGAGAGGTTGTGAGTTCAAATCCCGATAGGAACAGTTGGGATTTTTATTTATGATTTCTCTGTGCGGCAACCACCCCTGGTCTCAGCAACGAGGCCTGGCATGAAATGTCGATTACTCATGGACGGAAAAAATATGAGTACCTCCAAGTTATCTGCCTGTACGGCGAAGGACCCCTGTGCACACGGCTACCAGGGAAAAGCGGATGAACATATCAAATTCAGTTCCTAGTATATAGGGGCTTCGCCAGAGGTGAAAGCTGGCGAACGAAAGAAAAAAAAATCTCACAAAACAAATGCACAAATATGAGATTATAATAATTTTTATTGTAATTTTGTTTTATAATTTATGTACATAGGCTGACCAGTTGCGAACGTATGGCAACACAAGTACATTGTACTGTGGACACTTACACAAGACCAATGTACTCTGGACAAGTCCGTCTCCCTCAACCAATAGAATGGTCACAGAAAAATGAATAACCAAAAAAGCTGTGAAAATACTATGACTTATAATAATAATGTTACAAATGTAACACAGCTGTAATGTGTAGACATAGATCATCTTATGTACAAACTTTATATAAGTTTCATCTGTCTGTGGTTGCGTCAACATTTGTCACAATTGTCATCATAAAACACAAGCTGAACAAATGTACTGACAACAATATTATTGTGATAACATATGGTCTATGTTTGGTCGGTAAATCACATCAGGGGAAGTAACCATCACAAATTTTAATTCAAGGCTAATCATGCCCCCTGAATTTTGTTTTCCCACCTAAATTTGATTCAAGACAAGATTGTTCATGATTTATGCAATCTTATCTAACAGCCCTTACCCAAACCAAAATGTAAAGACATTAATAAAACTAAATACTGCAAGGTTAAACACCTGTCATTTTTGCAAATATTTCACTACTCGTTATAAGATATCCCACCAGCGATAACAATAACATTAATGATAACAACAATAATAACAGTGGTGATAAATAATGGCGATGATCATCAAGATAATGGCTGTGATAATAAAGTTCATCTCATATAAATATGACAATAATAAAATGGCAATAACAGCAGCATAATATAATAACAAAGAATAAAAAGACAGAAACGATCATTTGAAGAAATGGAGTTGAGATGTGCACACTTTCTGGATACTTGTTGATGGTATCTCAACTTATTACACAAAAAGATATATCCCAAACAACACTGAATGTATATATACATGAAATAATAGAAATAAAAGCCACCCCACTAACTACCGATGTTTGAACAACCTGTGTTCTGTTCTCGCTGGAAGCAGTGTGAGTTGTACTTGTGGTTAGGCACATATGGGGAAAAACTCACATGCTAAAAGCTGATTCATGTCTCGTATCTCTACTTTTCTTTTAAAAAAATAAAACTCCAATGGCATGAATTGTTTATTTCTTGGACATGCCGTGAAGTTGGCTAAAGAGCTTAGCATGTCCATTCAGAGTTTGGGCTTTATTCTTGACCAAATCTGGCTATTCCTGTTGTTGGGTAGATCTGTCGAAAGGTTTCACCAAATGTAATAAATACATAGTTTCAATTGTGTGATTAACTTGATCACTCCGAAGGGAAATGGTCATTCATTTCAAGAGCATGCCAAAGTATTGAACAACAAAAATCATATAATAAATGTTGAAAAGGCAACTTTTAGCTTCATCTATTCTGGAGAGGAATGCTATTGATGTTAATAGCAGAAATGAAAAATCTCAAGCTAGGACTTTGAGAGGAAGCTCAAACAGGAATTTGGTCTATCTTTCTACAATTATGATGACTAGAAGATTACAGAGATTAAATCATGATAAGATACTTATCTCCTGACACCCTTCTTTAATTACTAAGATTAAATCCTGATGTTATCATTTCAACTAGAGAACTAAAGAGAGTGAACTAATTCCAGCATCATGTTATGAGACAGTCATTGAAGCAACACAAAAAGCTGTATGTGATAAATATGGTCCCTTCCAGACATATATTGACATAGATAACAATTGAAATACATCACAGAGAGAACAATCAAATGACTAGGACTGAGCATGTCTACAGATAAGCTTGAAATAAATTAGGATTATACAAGATTACAAGAAAGAGAGTATCTCATCAATGATAAATATATTCGGGATCTTATTGAGGGATTAACATCAATTACAGAGTCTGATACGTCATGTACATATTGCAAGTGGTTCCTGGCCAGTTCATCCAGAAAATACATTCCAAAGTTAAAACATAAATTACAAATTGCTTCCAAACAGGCACTGTCATTATTACATGGGAGATTGTTGTCATGTGCCACTAATCCTGGTGTTTTATTCAGCTCATTGTGTTTCTATCCCTGTACTTTTCTCTTCTTGGGTTGATGATCCCCGGAAACTGTGTTCTTCCATATTTGTCAAATGAAGTTGTCTGACGCTAATTTCTATGACATATAAATGTATGTTGTCCATACAGCAGAAGGCCGTACCCTGTCATACAGGTCATGTTGATGACAAAATTTAGTCACACCAGAATCAGACTGCTAATGTTTCAAGCCTTCTTTTAACATTGTTGGCTTGTGCATCAACATGAACGACAATGGCCTTGTTTCAGCTTGTGGTTTGAGTCTATACCCAAATATTTTACTTGAGTAACTTATACAGCTGACATAGGCTCAGGTTAACCATTCATGATTCACTCCATGCTGATGGTGATATACAGAAATGACAAATCAGGAAACAGAACTCTCCCATCTGTCCAGTTTTGACATGAGGCCAAAATTGATAAGTAATGGATGTGCAGTCATTCCCCCCCCCTCCCCCAAACAAAGAAAAAAAGATGTATATTAACAAATGTTGAATAAATCACATCTTTTTTTCAAGTCATGCAACATTTATACAACATTTTCTGACACACTATTCTGTTGCATTTAAACATCTTGCAACTTTTGTTGAGAAAAAAAAAAGAAATCAACTGATGCATGCTTGATAGGAAAATCTGATGGAGAACATCACAAATGGTAAAATGACATCACTGACATCATAAATGGTAAAATGACATTGCTGATATCACAAAAAGGACATTCACAGTAAGTTGATAAAAATGGAAGCAGAATGTGAAGTAACATCGTGCTGTCAGAAGAGAGGTTATCAGCTGTAGGTGACAATATGTACATGAATAATAAATATGATACATTGCTACACACCATAGTTAATTCAACATGAAAATACAGCAATATATACATGATAATAAGGGTTAAGAAGAGCTGCATACTTTCAGTACATTTCTGCTGATGTCAATGTTACATAACTAGAGAAAATGAAACACTGAGGCTGTCATCATTTCTAGGAGGTGGCAGCTAAGAATGTCAGAAACAAAGAACTATTTAATGCACACACACACACACATAGGCTAGGACCGTACAGAACAGGAGTGGTTGAGAAACAATCATAAGAGCTGCCTGGCTTTGGGCTCAGCAGGGAAAGTAACCAAGTGCAGAGACAGTTTAAAATGTGTGCCAGACTTGGGGTACCCTATAACAGACATTGATGTAGAAAATGGAGGAAATTTGTTGCTGCCCTTTGTTTTTTGGAGAAGAATGTTGAGTGAAGACTAGTCCCATGATGATTTGAACTGGAGAGTCCAATAAGTAGGGTGATAGCTTTGAAAGGTCAGCTAGGAGTGTGTGCACAGCCAGCAAGCTACTGGAACCATCACATATTGCACAATATATTGTGCAGGCATAGGAAGTGAAAACAAGCCAAAGTATGGTGTGGGTTATCCCACTTGGCCGATATGGTAACTATGAAGGCCAGCATGAGAAGTTGTTCTGACTGAACAAAACAACTGACCTGGAGACTGTAGCATCATCTCCTATCTACAAATGATAGGATATTTGGTACACATGATCCCAGTACAAAGACAGATAGAAGGAGATTCCAACTGAGCACTGTGACCTCAACTACTTTGATCAATTGAATATGGAGATGATAATAATGGAATCAAATCTGAAACATACCAATAGAGTGTCTACAATGTCAAGAGTTACAGGAGTCTCTGATCAAACAGTCCAGACATCAACTGCTGCAATGTTCATCAGGAGGATCTCCCTGGCAAGCAAGTCTCTCTTTGATCTACATGATATACTATCTCACTAACATCACATCTTCAACTATCTTCTATCTACAGATCTTCAACTATCTTCTATCTACAGATCTTCAACTATCTTCTATCTACAAATATTTAACTTAAACACTGAAGACTAAGAAAAGATCTGCAACTATCTTCTATCTACAGATATGCACTTGGTGTATTCAAGACTAGCACAGATCTGTCACTTCTGCATCCAAGGCTAAGCACAGATCTGCATTTATTTACAGATCTGTCAGTACAGATCTACAAACTGATGAATTTATCACTTCTTCTCATGTAACAGACAATACTCATATAGATGCAAGACAATCCTGAGGTAAGGTATTTAACAATCACAATCATGATTGAGTCAGAGAAACAGCGGCAGTGCCAGAAAACAAAGACAAACTGGTGGTTGTAGACAAGCAGATGGACATGAGCACAGCTGACAAACAAAATGTTGTAACACTGTGTTGGTTACAAGTTTTCAAACAGAAATGGCAGTGCTATAAATGTGCAGAAAATAAGATAGCAATTATTTGATAAATATTATCAATGAGATTTATCTATGATAAAAACTAGTGCCAGTGTTGAACATTTGTCTGGTTTATTCTGCTCAATATCACTTGTGCAAACAATGTACTAAAAAGTACACCAAATTTGTCTTTTATGAACATGGACCACTGAAAAACCCAGCTATATGTGATAATTTGTGTATCACTCAAAAAATGTGTGCTTATGGTGATAAATATGCTTATCATTTATAATAAAATGTGCTAATAGGTGATAAAATTGTATATCACTGATGAAATATGATACTAATGAAAAATGCATGTATCACTAATTTTTAAATAAAATTGCTAACTAGATTCTAAAAGCGTGAACGACTAATATCATACATGCCAATGACATATGTCCACTAAAGAAGTAATATTACATTAATAAACACCTTTATTGGTTGTGAATATGTTACTAACAACCAATAAATATGTAACTAATAAAAAGTATGTGGTAACGTGGTAGCAAATAAATTGTTACAAATAAACTTGTAGATATTTCTGAAACAAAACTCTTCAAGCTTCAAAAATAAAAACAACAGCATTCTGTTATGAATTCATCACACACAAACTTTCTCGGATGAGTGATAATGGTTGGGTTTGTGAAATCAACAAATATTGACATTTTGTTTGTTGCTAAAAAGAGAAATGATCAATGAAGATATAAGTGAATATCTTGTTCTGTGACACCATGGTGGACACAAACAAATTCTACATTTTTCTTGTTTCACAACATTCTTTATATGTTTCTTGTTATGTCCCATCTTGACTTTGGCTTTAACATAGGAACCGTATCTGGTGTCATACTGTCTGGCAATGAAAGTTCTGCTCACCTGACCAGCATGAATTAGTCATGGAACTGATGATCTCAGCACCTACAAGAATATTTCCATGATCATCTCTGGAGAGCTGACAACTAGACCACTTGTGGTAGCGTCCACAAGACCACTTTAATGAGACCACCGATTGGTGGATGTAAAGAAGTGTTCTAGTGCCAGTCATCACAACTTGACTTGATCTGGTGACAGTTTTCATGTTGCTCTAATCACATCCTTACATACAGTGTGGAGCTCACAATAATGTCATTCTTTCTGGTGTACTTGGTAGAATGATGAAAGCTGTTCTGGCTTTGTTCACATGTAGACTTATACCCTATTTCCCCTGTCCTGTGTGACTCTACTTGTCAGTTGGTGAGTGTATATGCTGCTACTGTTGACTTGGTGGAGAGTCTCACCAAATTAGCATCATGATTAATGTGCTCCATATTGTTCACAAATAAAATCAAGACATTTCTCACTTTGATAATAAAACAAATGGTTGTTATCCTCAAAGTTGTGTCCAGGAAAACATCAATCTAGGAAAAAATGGCCAACAAATAAATTCAAGATCCTCAAAGTAAAACAATTCAGCAGACGACAAATTGTTATTCTTGCAGAACTCTACCGATCTTCTTTCCTTTTTCTTCTTCTATCTTTCCTCCATTGCCATTGGCGTCAAGGGGAGATACTATCTGCAATTCTTTGCTCTTCTGTTGGCCTCTTCTGGTGTTATCCCTCCTAGTGACTCTAGTATTCCTTTTATCCATCTTCCTCTTAATCTGGCGTTTTCGTAGCATTTGTTTAGGGCTCTTTGAGTCATTGTTAGTTCTTTTTGTCTTGTTATGTGGCCGAACCAATTTATCTGTTATTTCTTTATGTATTCGATGACTGGTTCAAATTTGAGTTTCTACCTCAGGTCGGTGTTTCTTACTCTGTCCCTTAAACTGTTTCCTGTCATTCTTCTGGCACATTTCATTTCAGTGGTCGTTATCTTTCTTATTGTTCTAGAGTCCAGCGTCCAATTCTGGCACTGATAGCACAGAGTTGGTAGAAAAATGGATTTGTATATTGCCCTTTTTGTTTCCGTAGTTATTGCTTTGTTTTTCAATAGTGTTGATACTTGGCCTATAACTTGGCATGCTTTGTTACACCTTATAGCTATCTCTGTCTCTTGGTTATTGTCTTGTGTTAGCGTGCTACACAGATATTTAAAATTGTCTACTTGCTTCAGAGTTGTATTATCTATTATGATGTTTAGTTTTTCTTTCTTTCTCGCTATTGCCATTACTTCGGTTTTGCTTATGTTGATCTTCATGTTGTATTGTTTACAAGTGTTGTTTAGCCTGTTGATATGTTCTTGTAGGTCCTCAGTTGTTTCATGTATCAGAACTTGGTCATCTGCAAATAGTATTTCATTTATTTCTTCCTCTCTTCTGCTGTTTTCTGGTACGTATATTTCGTTCTCTTTTGTGTTATCGCTTGTTATCATCCTTGTTGGTATACTTCCTTGGATTGGGCATGCTAATTTGCACATATTGTCCATATATGTGATGAAAAGTAAAGGGGAAAGCACGCAGCCTTGTCTTACTCCAGAATTAATGGTGAAATGTTTAGAGTAACCTGCTGAAGATCTTACTGTAGTGAGACTACTTTCATAGAGGCTCTTGCATACCTCTACAAGGTGGTGACTTACTCCGTACAAGGGCAATACGATGTTTGTTGAAAATATTTCTGCTAAAAGTGGTTTCTCTTTCTTCTTAGACTTCACTGACATTAGTTGGGCATCGTTAGTTTACAGCAAAGCCAGCACCTTTTGGCCTGTCACATCCGTCATCAACATGGCTAGATTTGCAGAACAATTTGTTTTTCTGGGCAGCTGCCATTCTTGGCCTACTCTCTTCAACTGTCAACATGTGTCGGTGCAGCACACAGGAGCTCATGTTTGTTAGCCATATTCTGAGATGTTTGAACTCACTAGCCAGAGACCAGGGGAGGGTCATGCCAAGAGGAAACTACAGATTTGAAGTGACAAATATCCACCTCCTGTGGTGGAAGGTGAACCTGAGACCTTCATGTTCAGAGGCTGACATCTTGCCTCTAAGCCACCCCTTCTCCCACACATACACACAATGAAGTCCTATTTTGTAAATTTCCAACAAAATAAACATTCCTACAACATGGTTTCACAGATTGCATGGAATATTTGGCTGATCTCAGAATTTTCATTTGCCTTACATTTCTCTGTCATAAATCTGGTCTCTTACATTTCTCTGTCATAAATCTGGTCTCTTACATTTCTCTGTCATAAATCTTGGTCACTTACATTTCTCTGCCATAAATCTGGTCTCTTACATTTCTATGCCATAAATCTGGTCTCTTACATTTCTCTGTCATAAATCTTTGGTCACTTACATTTCTCTGTCACAAATCCTGGTCTCTTATATTTCTCTGTCATAAATCTTGGTCTCTTATTTCTGTCACAAATATTGGTCTCTTACATTTCTGTGTCACAAATATTGGTCTCTTACATTTCTGTGTCACAAATATTGGTCTCTTACATTTCTGTGTCACAAATATTGGTCTTTTCTACATGGAAGTTCCAGAGAAACATTGTGGAAGACACGACTGCAGCAAAGCAATACTAACGGTAAACAACATTAACAATCCATACGTAATCAATTATCAAATAATTAATGACTGAACAAAACAAATTAATTTGACATTATGTCCTCAAATTAATTAAATAAAAAATGAATAACTAAGGCACTGTATAGCTTTCCAGTCATTAACAACAGCTTGGGCAGAGGACTCTGCACTTCCTAGCATTACTACAACAATTCATGAGACAAAAACTGAACTGGACAAATGATCAATGTTAATTTAAATTTGTGAAAAATAATTGGACGGCAACAATAAGTCTTATGAGGAAAACACAGATATTAAAACAATGAAAATGAATAACAGAAAGCAGACAAATTAAACCATAGCCCATTTCCCTCCCCCTCAATTGTGTGCCACAGAACCCAACATATAACCCTGGTTACAACTATTCTCTCTGACTCTTCTCTGCAGGATGGGGGTAATGGGGTTGTGAGAATAATTGTACCAGAAATGCTATCAATCTACAATGTATGAAAGAGCTTATTATGACTTTATCCTCAATTTCAAAAGATACTAATCTTGACTTCACTGACAGCCATTTTGGTGTCCAACTACTCTCCATCTCAGCACCAGGCTTAGAATTGACAAGTCAGATGTGCAATATATCATCTTATATGTAGCAGAAATGTGAACAAAGAACCATGAGATAGAAAGTCGACTAAGAGGATTTGAAGGTCAGTGTCTTAAGAAGATTCTAAATATCTGTTGGAATCAACAAATTACAAAGAAGTTATCAGAAGATCAGGCATTAACAACACCAATCAGGAAGTGAGAAGAAGACACTGGAAATGGTTAGGCCACGTTCTACGAATGCAACGAACCAGGCATCACCTAGCATTAATATGGGCACCATATGGCAAACAAAGGAGGGACAGACCATTGGGAATATTGCGCAGAACTATACATGATGAAATGAAAGAGGCTGGCAGGTCCTGGCGAGAGTTGTCCATGTTTGCTCCAGACCGGATTGGGTGGAGATCTCTTGTGAGTATCCTGTGCTCTGACCAGAGTTCAGAGGATTAAGAAGACACAGATAGCAAGGCATCAACACTTGTACAATGATGTGGCCAGTGAACTACCTACAAACCCATTATCATCACCCAAACCCCAAACTGTTGTTGAGAGGAAATAAACAAAAACTAGAATGATTTCCTGACATAGTTGTAAACAAAAAATACTGAACTATGATAGAAGATTTATAGAGAATAGTATTGTTGCAGCTTGGGTTCTTTACATAAGTAATCAATGACACAAAACAATTCCACTTTGTGACCAAAAACAAGCCTTATGCAAGAAAGAAGCAACAACAAAAAAACAGAGAAAAAGTAGGGTTATATTAAGTTGTATTTCCCACAGAAGACTTGTGTTGGTTCACAAGGTGGAATTGTTTTGTGTTGTCAATTATCTACATCAAGCTGCAACAATACTATTCTCTAATTGTGTTTTCTTAAATCTCCCTTATCATCAGTTTTAAGGCAGCACCCCATTTTATGCTTATCCCTTAGTTGTACTTAACACCTAACATACATGTTTATAAGAACTGTATGGTACTTAACACCTGACATACATGGTTATAAGAATTGTACGGTACTTAACACCTGACATACAAGTTTATAAGAATTGTACAGTACTTAACACCTGACATACAAGGTTATAAGAACTGTATGGTATTTAACACCTGACATACAAGGTAAAATATCTTTAAAAGAAAAATTACACATAAAATTGATAGTCATAAACTGAAAGATGAAGCCATAAAGGAAAAGTTTAACATAGAGCTAAGTAATTGTTATTCAGCACTTGGTGAAATAGACTTAGATATCAATGAAATGTGGGACTCACAGAGCAAAATACTAATGACAGCAGCAGAAGCAAGTGCTGGACTGAAGAAAATGGAAAAACGAGCTTGGATCTCAGACACCATGTGGAAATACATCAAAGAAAGAAGAGAAGCGAAGAGAGCCATGACTAATGTAAAGACAGATCTTGGAAAGGTTCTGGCAAAAGCAACATACAAAGAATTAGACAACAAAGTGAAAAGTTCGGCAAGAAGAGATACAAGAGCTTATATAGACAACTTGGCAGAGAAAGCAGAGACAGCTGCAATTACAGGAGACAGCAGAACTCTCTATACTGTACAAAAGATGCTGACAAACACCTATACATCCAGTGGAACACCAATTCTAGACAAATCTGGATTAATGCTAACAACAAGCGCAGACATAAAAGCCCGTTGGGTGGAACACTTCAAAGAAATTCTTAACCGTCCACTACCTCACAGTTTAATAGATTTTGAAGCTGAAACACCAGCAGCAGAATTAGATGTGAATTTAGATGACTTCACCTTGAGTGAAATAGAAACCACCTTAAAGCTAATGACCAATAACAAGGCTGCTGGAGAGGATAAGTTAACAGCTGAGATCCTCAAGGCAATTGATAGCCATAATTTAATACATCTCCAAAAAATGTTCAACATCATTTGGAAAACAGAGAAGACGCCTCATAAATGGAAAAAAGGAATCATTGTTAAGATCCCAAAAAAGGGCAATCTTAGAGATTGTAACAACTGGAGAGGCGTGACACTTTTGTCAGTTGCCTCAAAGTTATTCTGTAAAATCATCCTAAATAGAATAAAGGATTCAATAGATACAGTAATGCGTGAAGAACAGGCTGGGTTTAGAAAAGGGAGAAGCTGTCTTGACCACATTTTCACTCTACGACTTATATTGGAGGAACACATTGAAAAGCAAAAACCTTTTGTACTTAACTTCATCGACTTCAAAAAAGCATTTGATAGTATTCATAGAGATTCTTTGTGGAAAATTCTGAAGCAATATGGCTTACCATCAAAAATCATAAATATTTTCAAAGACATGTATGATGGTTACACATGTGCAGTTCGAACAGAGGAAGGACTGAGCGAATGTTTCCCAATAGAAACTGGGGTTAAACAAGGATGTATTTTATCGCCCTTGTTATTTGGAATTGTTATGGACTTCATAATGAAGAAATGCTGCACTGGTAATAAAGGCATCGAATGGATACAAGGAGACCATTTGGAGGACCTCGACTGATGACATAGTTCTCATCAGCAGTCAGATAAAAACGATGCAGGAAAACACAAATGAACTATCATCAATAGCCAGCAAAATTGGGCTTGAGGTCAATCATGAAAAGACTAAAGTCATGAAAAGTTTAATTCCAACAAGTGACAAAATATACATGGTAAACAAACCAGTAGAAGAGATCGATCACTTTATCTATCTTGGAAGTCACATTGATCGAGAAGGGGATACGAGCAAAGAAATTAGAATCAGACTGGCTAAAGCAGCAATGTCTTTCAGAAGCCTTGAAAAGTTGTGGAAATCAAAACTCATTAGCACAAACACAAAACTTAGGCTATTCAAATCAAATGTACTATCAACCCTTACGTATGCGTGTGAAAGCTGGAAAACAACAAGAGATATAGAAACAAAGTTGAAGGCCTTCGAAAATAAATGTCTAAGGAAAATACTTGGTATAGAATGGAACGAATTCAAAACAAACGAGGAAATTAGAGAAATCGCCAATCAACCACTAATATCTTCAGTAATAAAGAAAAGACGATGGTCATACGTTGGACATGTGATGAGAAGAGATAATAATCGAATAGCAAAGCAAGCCCTCATATGGGAAACAACAGGTAAAAGAAAAAGAGGAAGACCCAGGGAGACACTGAGAAGAACATTGATGAGAGAGGCAAGAGCAGCAGGAATCGGCTCCCTCAATGAGATAGAACTGCTTGCACAGAACAGAGACAGATGGCGAGATTTGATAAAATATCTTTAAAAGAAAACTGCTAGAACAAAAATTCATATAGGAGAAGGTGTATCTTGGTCTACGCCCTATGGGCCGGTTACGGCTCGAAAGGTCAATAGATAGATAGATAGATACAAGGTTATAAGAATGTACGGTACTTAACACTTAACATACATGGTTATAAGAATTGTACGGTACTTAACACTTAACATACATGGTTATAAGAACAGTATGGTACTTAACACTTGACATACATGGTTATAAGAACTGTACGGTACTTAACACCTGACATACAAGGTTATAAGAACAGTACGGTACTTAACACCTGACATACAAGGTTATAAGAACAGTATGGTACTTAACACCTGACATACAAGGTTATAAGAACAGTATGGTACTTAACACCTGACATACAAGGTTATAAGAACTGTACGGTACTTAACACCTGACATACAAGGTTATAAGAACAGTACGGTACTTAACACCTGACATACAAGGTTATAAGAACAGTATGGTACTTAACACCTGACATACAAGGTTATAAGAATTGTACGGTACTTAACACCTGACATACATGGTTATAAGAACAGTACAGTACTTAACATCTAACATGAAAGGTTATAAGAACTGTACGGTACTTAACACCTGACATACAAGGTTATAAGAACAGTACGGTACTTAAAACCTGACATACATGGCTATAAGAACTGTACGGTACTTAACACCTGACATACAAGGTTATAAGAACAGTACGGTACTTAACACCTGACATACAAGGTTATAAGAACAGTACTCGTGTCATTTGTGTGCTGAAATTAAAACTCTTGAGACTGTTTTTAAAACAGAGCTGTAACCAATTCCTGTCATGGTTATTAAAATAGTGATGTGCATAATTCCTAAGACTGTTATAAAAACAGCGCTGCTCATAATTCCTAAGACTGTTATAAAAACAGCGCTGCTCATAATTCCTAAGACTGTTATAAAAACAGCGCTGCTCATAATTCCTAAGACTGTTATAAAAACAGCGCTGCTCATAATTCCTAAGACTGTTATAAAAACAACGCTGCTCATAATTCCTAAGACTGTTATAAAAACAGCGCTGCTCATAATTCCTAAGACTGTTATAAAAACAGCGCTGCTCATAATTCCTAAGACTGTTATAAAAACAGCGCTGCTCATAATTCCTAAGACTGTTATAAAAACAGCGCTGCTCATAATTCCTAAGACTGTTATAAAAACAGCGCTGCTCATAATTCCTAAGACTGTTATAAAAACAGCGCTGTATTTAACTCCTGACGAGTTTTAAACAAGAAAAAATATGAATAAAAGTCAACTTCTCATATAAGCTAACTAAAATTGAAATTTGCTGTAAATATCCTCTTTTTTGTTTGTTTATAGTATCAGCGACAGATGCTGTCCTTGTGGTTTATATTGTGTCAGTGGATGATCATGTGTTAGAGGATACTCTTGTTCTAGTGGATGCTCTTGTGTTAGTGCTTGTACTAGTGTCAGTGACTGTTGTTGTCCTTGTAGATTATCTTGTGCCAGTGGATGCTCTTGTGTTAGTGCTTGTACTAGTGTCAGTGACTGTTGTTGTCCTTGTAGATTATCTTGTGCCAGTGGATGCTCTTGTGTTAGTGCTTGTACTAGTGTCAGTGACTGTTGTTGTCCTTGTAGATTATCTTGTGCCAGTGGATGTTCTTGTGTTAGTGCTTGTACTAGTGTCAGTGACTGTTGTTGTCCTTGTAGATTATCTTGTGCCAGTGGATGCTCTTGTGTTAGTGCTTGTACTAGTGTCAGTGACTGTTGTTGTCCTTGTAGATTATCTTGTGCCAGTGGATGTTCTTGTGTTAGTGCTTGTACTAGTGTCAGTGACTGTTGTTGTCCTTGTAGATTATCTTGTGCCAGTGGATGTTCTTGTGTTAGTGCTTGTACTAGTGTCAGTGACTGTTGTTGTCCTTGTAGATTATCTTGTGCCAGTGGATGCTCTTGTGTTAGTGCTTGTACTAGTGTCAGTGACTGTTGTTGTCCTTGTAGATTATCTTGTGCCAGTGGATGCTCTTGTGTTAGTGCTTGTACTAGTGTCAGTGACTGTTGTTGTCCTTGTAGATTATCTTGTGCCAGTGGATGTTCTTGTGTTAGTGCTTGTACTAGTGTCAGTGACTGTTCTTGTCCTTGTAGATTATCTTGTACCAGTGGATGCTCTTGTGTTAGTGCTTGTACTAGTGTCAGTGACTGTTGTTGTCCTTGTAGATTATCTTGTGCCAGTGGATGCTCTTGTGTTAGTGCTTGTACTAGTGTCAGTGACTGTTGTTGTCCTTGTAGATTATCTTGTGCCAGTGGATGTTCTTGTGTTAGTGCTTGTACTAGTGTCAGTGACTGTTGTTGTCCTTGTAGATTATCTTGTGCCAGTGGATGTTCTTGTGTTAGTGCTTGTACTAGTGTCAGTGACTGTTGTTGTCCTTGTAGATTATCTTGTGCCAGTGGATGCTCTTGTGTTAGTGCTTGTACTAGTGTCAGTGACTGTTGTTGTCCTTGTAGATTATCTTGTGCCAGTGGATGCTCTTGTGTTAGTGCTTGTACTAGTGTCAGTGACTGTTGTTGTCCTTGTAGATTATCTTGTGCCAGTGGATGTTCTTGTGTTAGTGCTTGTACTAGTGTCAGTGACTGTTGTTGTCCTTGTAGATTATCTTGTGCCAGTGGATGTTCTTGTGTTAGTGCTTGTACTAGTGTCAGTGACTGTTGTTGTCCTTGTAGATTATCTTGTGCCAGTGGATGTTCTTGTGTTAGTGCTTGTACTAGTGTCAGTGACTGTTGTTGTCCTTGTAGATTATCTTGTGCCAGTGGATGTTCTTGTGTTAGTGCTTGTACTAGTGTCAATGACTGTTGTTGTCCTTGTAGATTATCTTGTGCCAATGGATGTTCTTGTGTTAGTGCTTGTACTAGTGTCAATGACTGTTCTTGTCCTTGTAGATTATCTTGTGCCAGTAGATGCTCATATGTTAGTGCTTGTACTAGTGTCAGTGACTGTTCTTGTCCTTGTAGATTATCTTGTGCCAGTGGATGCTCATATGTTAGTGCTTGTACTAGTGTCAGTGACTGTTCTTGTCCTTGTAGATTATCTTGTGCCAGTGGATGCTCTTGTGTTAGTGCTTGTACTAGTGTCAATGACTGTTCTTGTCCTTGTAGATTATCTTGTGCCAGTGGATGTTCTTGTGTTAGTGCTTGTACTAGTGTCAGTGACTGTTGTTGTCCTTGTAGATTATCTTGTGCCAGTGGATGTTCTTGTGTTAGTGCTTGTACTAGTGTCAGTGACTGTTCTTGTCCTTGTAGATTATCTTGTGCCAGTGGATGTTCTTGTGTTAGTGCTTGTACTAGTGTCAGTGACTGGTCTTGTCCTTGTAGATTATCTTGTGCCAGTGGATGTTCTTGTGTTAGTGCTTGTACTAGTGTCAGTGACTGTTCTTGTCCTTGTAGATTATCTTGTGCCAGTGGATGTTCTTGTGTTAGTGCTTGTACTAGTGTCAGTGACTGGTCTTGTCCTTGTAGATTATCTTGTACCAGTGGATGTTCTTGTGTTAGTGCTTGTACTAGTGTCAGTGACTGTTCTTGTCCTTGTAGATTATCTTGTGCCAGTGGATGTTCTTGTGTTAGTGCTTGTAGTAGTGTCAGTGACTGTTCTTGTCCTTGTAGATTATCTTGTGCCAGTGGATGTTCTTGTGTTAGTGCTTGTACTAGTGTCAATGACTGTTCTTGTCCTTGTAGATTATCTTGTGCCAGTGGATGTTCTTGTGTTAGTGATTGTACTAGTGTCAGTGTCTGTTGTTGTCCTTGTAGATTATCTTGTGCCAGTGGATGTTCTTGTGTTAGTGCTTGTACTAGTGTCAGTGTCTGTTGTTGTCCTTGTAGATTATCTTGTGCCAGTGGATGTTCTTGTGTTAGTGCGTGTACTAGTGTCAGTGTCTGTTGTTGTCCTTGTAGATTATCTTGTGCCAGTGGATGTTCTTGTGTTAGTGCTTGTACTAGTGTCAGTGACTGTTGTTGTCCTTGTAGATTATCTTGTGCCAGTGGATGTTCTTGTGTTAGTGCTTGTACTAGTGTCAGTGACTGTTCTTGTCCTTGTAGATTATCTTGTGCCAGTGGATGTTCTTGTGTTAGTGCTTGTACTAGTGTCAGTGACTGTTCTTGTCCTTGTAGATTATCTTGTGCCAGTGGATGTTCTTGTGTTAGTGCTTGTACTAGTGTCAGTGACTGTTCTTGTCCTTGTAGATTATCTTGTGCCAGTGGATGTTCTTGTGTTAGTGCTTGTACTAGTGTCAGTGACTGTTCTTGTCCTTGTAGATTATCTTGTACCAGTGGATGTTCTTGTGTTAGTGCTTGTACTAGTGTCAGTGACTGTTGTTGTCCTTGTAGATTATCTTGTGCCAGTGGATGTTCTTGTGTTAGTGCTTGCACTAGTGTCAATGGTTGTTCTTGTCCTTGTAGATTATCTTGTGCCAGTGGATGCTCTTGTGCCAGTGGATGATCCTGTACTAATGCCTGTACTAGAGTATATAGCTGTTGTCCTTGTGGTTAATCTTGTGTCAGTGGATACTCTTTTTCTTGTGATGGTACTAATGACAGTGACTTTTGTTGTCTTTGTAGCTTATTTTGTGCCAGTGGATGCTCCTTTGTCAATGGATAGTCTTGTGTTAGTGCCAGTACTAGTGTCAGTGACTGCTGTCCTTGTAGTCTATCTTGTGCCAGTAGATGCTTCTGTGCTAGTGCCTGTACTTGTGTCAATAACTGTTCTTGCCATTATGATTTATCTTGTCAGTGGCTGTTCTTGTGGTACTGACTGTTCTTGTGCCAATGGATGCTTTTGTGCTAGTGCCAGCACTATTGTCAGTGACTGTTGTTCTTCTTGTGATTTATTTTGTATCAGTGGATGATCTTGTGCTAGCGCCTGTACTAGTGTTAGTGGATGTTGCTGCCCATGTTATTTATCTTGTTCGAGTGGCTGTTCTTGTGCTAGTGCCTGTACTTGTATCAATGACTGTTGTTGTACTTCTGATTTATTTTGTCAGTGATTTTTTTTGTGTTAGTGAGTATTCTTGTGATAGTGCATGCTTTTGTCCTGTTGCTTGTACTAGTGTCAGTAGCTGTTGTTGTCTTGTTCCTTATCTTGTGCCAGTGGATGTTCTTGTGCTAGTGCCTGTACTAGTGTCAGTGACTGTTGTTGTCCTTGTGGTTAATCTCATACTATTCCAGGTACTTGTGCCAGTGGATGATCCTGTGCTAATGCCTGTACTAGTGTATGTAGCTGTTGTCCTTGTGGTTAATCTTGTGCCAGTGGATGCTCTTGTTTTTGTGATGGTACTAATGGCAGCGAGTTTTGTTGTCTTGTAGTTTATTTTGTGCCAGTGGATGCTCTTTTGTCAATGGATAGTTGTGTTCTAGTGTCAATGACTGTTATGCTTGTGGTTTATCTTGTGATAGAGGATGTTGTTGTGCTATTGCCTGTACTAGTGTCAGTGACTGTTGTTATCCTTGTGATTATCTTCTGCCAGTGGATATTCTTGTGTTAGTGCCTGTACTAGTGTCAGTGACTGTTGTTGTCCTTGTGGTTTATCTTATACCAGTGGATGCTCTGGTGCTAGTGCCTGTACTAGTGTTAATGACTGTTGTTGTCCTTGTGGTTAATCTTGAGCCAGTGGATGCTTTTGTGTCAGTGACTGCTGTTGTCCTTGTGGTTAATCTTGAGCCAGTGGATGCTCTGGTGCTAGTGCCTGTACTAGTGTTAATGACTGTTGTTGTCCTTGTGGTTTATCTTATACCAGTGGATGCTCTCATGATAGTGCCTGTACTAGTGTCAGTGACTGTTGTTGTCCTTGTGGTTAATCTTATACCAGTGGATGCTCTGGTGCTAGTGCCTGTACTAGTGTTAATGACTGTTGTTGTCCTTGTGGTTAATCTTATACCAGCGGATGCTCTCATGCTAGTGCCTGTACTAGTGTCAGTGACTGTTGTTGTCCTTGTGGTTAATCTCATACCAGTGGATGCTCTGGTGCTAGTGCCTGTACTAGTGTTAATGACTGTTGTTGTCCTTGTGGTTTATCTTATACCAGTGGATGCTCTGGTGCTAGTGCCTGTACTAGTGTTAATGACTGTTGTTGTCCTTGTGGTTTATCTTATACCAGTGGATGCTCTGGTGCTAGTGCCTGTACTAGTGTTAATGACTGTTGTTGTCCTTGTGGTTAATCTTGAGCCAGTGGATGCTTTTGTGTCAGTGACTGCTGTTGTCCTTGTGGTTAATCTTGAGCCAGTGGATGATCTTGTGCTAGCGCCTGTACTAGTGTTAATGACTGTTGTTGTCCTTGTGGTTAATCTTGAGCCAGTGGATGATCTTGTGCTAGCGCCTGTACTAGTGTTAATGACTGTTGTTGTCCTTGTGGTTTATCTTATACCAGTGGATGCTATGGTGCTAGTGCCTGTACTAGTGTTAATGACTGTTGTTGTCCTTGTGGTTAATCTTGAGCCAGTGGATGCTTTTGTGTCAGTGACTGCTGTTGTCCTTGTGGTTAATCTTGAGCCAGTGGATGCTCTGGTGCTAGTGCCTGTACTAGTGTTAATGACTGTTGTTGTCCTTGTGGTTAATCTTGAGCCAGTGGATGCTTTTGTGTCAGTGACTGCTGTTGTCCTTGTGGTTAATCTTGAGCCAGTGGATGCTCTGGTGCTAGTGCCTGTACTAGTGTTAATGACTGTTGTTGTCCTTGTGGTTTATCTTATACCAGTGGATGCTCTGGTGCTAGTGCCTGTACTAGTGTTAATGACTGTTGTTGTCCTTGTGGTTTATCTTATACCAGTGTATGCTCTGGTGCTAGTGCCTGTACTAGTGTTAATGACTGTTGTTGTCCTTGTGGTTAATCTTGAGCCAGTGGATGCTCTGGTGCTAGTGCCTGTACTAGTGTTAATGACTGTTGTTGTCCTTGTGGTTAATCTTGAGCCAGTGGATGCTCTGGTGCTAGTGCCTGTACTAGTGTTAATGACTGTTGTTGTCCTTGTGGTTAATCTTGAGCCAGTGGATGCTTTTGTGCCAGTGGATGATCTTGTGCTAGCGCCTGTACTAGTGTTAGTGGATGTTGCTGCCCATGTTATTTATCTTGTTCAAGTGGCTGTTCCTGTGCTAGTTTCTGTACTTGTATCAATGACTGTTGTTGATTGCCTTTAAGCTAGCGACTTGTTCTTGTGTAAATAGCTGTTCTTGTGCTAGTGGCTGTTCTGTTCCATTTGCTGATCTTGTGTCAATGACTGTTCTTGTGTCCATGACTGTTCTTATGTAATGCCATTTTAGCACCCCTGTAGTTTGATTAATTATTATGACATTTGAATACACAGATGTTTATGAGCTGAAATATTACAAATATGATCTCACATATCACATTATAATACATACAGTCTACAATTATTTTGCTACAATAATCTTCTCCTGTTTTAACTTATTCTACTAAAATTAATTTGAGCGGAATGAGAGATTGACAATTTATGATCAGTACTGTAGCATCTACAATACCAAACTGATCAAGACTCACTTCATCTCCCAGAAGGGCTTGCTGGTAAGATTTTGACAAAATAGACTGGTTGACATTATGAGCATCACCACAGGCCATAGGGAGGTTTTGGAGGGTCTGTTGATTTAGAAGACTGCCCTACCTTTAGGATAGATACACTCTGACTCCTCCTATGGTGATCAGGTAACTAAAGCAAGGATTGTAACCGACCACCTCACCAGCCCAAATGTTGGACTGTATTACCAGTGGCATTACATCAACATTTACATCGTCTAAACATGAAATTGCCTTAACAGAACTAAACAGTCATTGCTTTCTTCAAATAATTAACAAAACAGCAGTAGTTAATTAAAATAGCATAAAACAGCAGTAAACAGTAAATTATAGAAAGCATAAGTAATAACAGCAACAGTTATATGTCTGGTGTTGATAATGTCATGAAATCATAAATACAACAGGGGAGCAAAAAGCTCTAGTGAATGAGGTGATTAACAAGGAGAAAGACATTGTTTCATAAGACAAGACATTGAACAGAAATGAGCTCTGTAATATTAACCTTAGATTACAATGCCTATCTGTGACTGACGTGTTTATGATACCGTAGTAAAAATTACTACCACTTAAATTTAACATTAGGAGCTCTAAAAATAGGTTTTTTTTTAACTTTTGACACACAGCTGAAAATTGGAGAAATTTACTTTAAAAAAAATAAAACAGCCACGTTCTTACGATACCTTCATACATTTTACAAAGAGCACGTTGGGTTTGGAGAAAAAAATCCAACATCCAAGGAAATAAATGAAACATTTAGGGGTCCCCAGAAACAACAATTAGGAAGGTATAAAGTCGGGGCAAATGTTTGTCCATGACAAACTGTTAAATTACGAACAAAATATATTTGTTTATTTTGTAAATTTGACTAAGATGTCATAATCTAGGGTTAATGTTGGAAGAACAAAAGAGAGAGCTCCGTCATGTGCCATGGCATGCAGGGAACATGGTATTGGTGCCCTAATTGTTTTGTCTATCAGTACATTCTGGGGCAGTCTGCTCTGTGATAGTGATGTTTTTCTTTATTGGCCAAACAAATCTGGTAGTCTTTAAAGGCTGGGTGAACCATTAATCATGATTGAACTCAATAACCTGTCTATGACTGGAGACAATCACTGATTTCCTGTTTTTAATTGGAGACTTGCAGTCGATGATGACAGACGTACAAAATCTCCAACATAAAAAAGCTTGCCACTCATGTTTACCTACTTTCAACAGATAGTGATAACCCTGATGAGGTTTCCAACATACTCAGTCTTCTTCTTCTATCCTTCCTCCATTGCCGTTGGCATCCAGGGGAGATACTATCTGCGATTCTTTGATCTTCTGTTGGCCTCTTCTGGTGTTATTCCTCCTAGTGACTCTAGTATTCCCTTTATCCATCTCTTTCTCGGTCTTCCTCTTAATCTGGCGTTTTTGTAGCGTTTATTTAAGGCTCTTTGAGTCATTGTTAGTTCTTTTTGTCTTGTTATGTGGCCGAAGAAATTTATCTGTTGTTTCTTTATGTATTCGATGGCTGGTTTAATTTCGAGTTTCTTCCTTAGGTCGGTGTTTCTTACTCTGTCCCTTAAGCTGTTTCCTGTCATTCTTCTGACACATTTCATTTCAGTGGTCGTTATCTTTCTTATTGTTCTAGAGTCCAGCGTCCAATTCTGGCACTGATAGCACAGAGTTGGTAAAAAATGGATTTGTATATTGCCCTTTTTGCTTCCGTAGTTATTGCTTTGCTTTTAAATAGTGATGATACTTGGCCTATAACTTGGCATGCTTTGTTACACCTTATATCTATCTCTGTCTCTTGGTTATTGTCTTGTGTCTAACATACTCATTAGAATTAAAATTCTGACAACATAACAAGAGGTCCAAGAGCATCACTTTCTATTTGATTGTCTCTAGTGACCTTGTTGGAATCAATCTTGTCTCTAGTGGCCTTGTTGGAATCAATCTTGTCTCTAGTGACCTTGTTGGAATCAATCTTGTCTCTAGTGACCTTGTTGGAATCAATCTTGTCTCTAGTGACCTTGTTGGAATCAATCTTGTCTCTAGTGACCTTGTTGGAATCAATCTTGTCTCTAGTGACCTTGTTGGAATCAATCTTGTCTCTAGTGACCTTGTTGGAATCAATCTTGTCTCTAGTGACCTTGTTGGAATCAATCTTCTCTCTAGTGACCTTGTTGGAATCAATCTTGTCTCTAGTGACCTTGTTGGAATCAATCTTGTCTCTAGTGACCTTGTTGGAATCAATCTTGTCTCTAGTGACCTTGTTGGAATCAATCTTGTCTCTAGTGGCCTTATTTGAATCAATCTTGTCTCTAGTGACCTTGTTGGAATCAATCTTGTCTCTAGTGACCTTGTTGGAATCAATCTTGTCTCTAGTGACCTTGTTGGAATCAATCTTGTCTCTAGTGACCTTGTTGGAATCAATCTTGTCTCTAGTGACCTTGTTGGAATCAATCTTGTCTCTAGTGACCTTATTGGAATCAATCTTGTCTCTAGTGACCTTGTTGGAATCAATCTTGTCTCTAGTGACCTTGTTGGAATCAATCTTGTCTCTAGTGACCTTGTTGGAATCAATCTTGTCTCTAGTGACCTTGTTGGAATCAATCTTAAACTGTGTACAGAAACAATGAATGGGTTTCTCCGCCTTTGATGACTGCCTACTGCTAGATATTAGATGAAGAAACCTGGAGGGATAAGAAATAGGTAGATTTCTCCACCCGTTACAAATGAGATGACAAAATCTTGTGGCTACAGCATCACAGAAACAGTATCAAGTAATTATGGGGTGAGGCTGCCAAAACAGCAACGACGTGAACTTTGAACCTGGCAACCAAAGACAATATCAGAGAAAATGAAGACGATGTGAGCTGATCTGAAAATATTTCCGTTTGTCCAAATCTAAATGCCACAAAATGTAGGTGCTATGGATCACTACTCACAAAAGTGAAATAATGAAGGATGATGGCCAAGCCTGCAAGAAATCTTGCTGCATCCTCTTTGTCTCACGAGACAGCAATGCCCATATCTGACCAGCTAACATTGACTGGGAAACAACGGACCAGTTAAGAGATCAAAAAGATAAGGTGGTAATGGTAGACAAATGAACACCTTCACTGTGGACAGGTGTAGAAAAATCATGCATGGCAGACAAACGTGATGATTTCCATACGAAACCTAATGTGCCAATGGGCACACACACCAACTGATTGATTGATTGACTGATTGATCAATCCAACAGCTTTGATGACAAATCACAAATATCAAAATTACAATGATTTTGTCTTTGTAGTGATTTTTATCTCTCCCAGATGATGACAAACTCTTCCCCCCAAAAGCCAAATTAACAAAAATTTGAACAAAATTTAAAATATAATAATTTGTTGTTAGCATTAACTGGACAATCTATTTATACAGAGCAGTATATGGCTTTCAGTATTTCTTGAATGAAATCAAAATCTGGACATTAGTATGTTTATGCAGTTTCCATTTCTGTAGACATGTTGTGCAGTCTTCCACTGTTGAGAAACTCTTTATGAACCATGTCAACATCAGGCAGGAGGAAATTCTTGGCAAGGCTGTCTCGGCTGTCACTGATGTTGTTCTCAACGCTGGCGGACACCACCATCACAACCATTGCATCCGGAGCAGATTTACCACCGGTAGGGATGCCAGCACCACCAAATAAGTCCACTCCAGGATCAGGTAGATGCTCATTCTTGTCGGTAACTGGGTCTGGCAGTGGGCAGGACGACAGTGGGTTCTTCCATAGCATTGGTCGCAAGTCATCGCAGAAGTCTTCTTGCTCCACAGACATCAGTACTCTGGACTTTACTGTGGGGGAAAAATACATTTTAGAACAATATAATGTTGCTGTACACAGCACGGAGTAATGTCCATAAAATATATAATGTCTTAGGGGAGTCAAATAACAGACCCAAGCACACAGTAATGTACCACAATTTACATAATGTCTTAGGAAAGTCAACTAATAGGTTCCAGCACACAGCAATGTCTCACAACATAGATAATGTCTTAGAGGAGTCCCAGCACACAGCAATGTCTCACAACATAGATAATGTCTTAGAGGAGTCCCAGCACACAGTAATGTCCAACAACATAGATAATGTCTTAGAGAAGTCCCAGCACACAGCAATGTCTCACAACATAGATAATGTCTTAGAGGAGTCCCAGCACACAGTAATGTCTCACAACATAGATAATGTCTTAGAGAAGTCCCAGCACAAAGTAATGTCTCACAACATAGATAATGTCTTAGAGGAGTCCCAGCACACAGTAATGTCTCACAACATAGATAATGTCTTAGAGGAGTCCCAGCACCCAGTAATGTCCAACAACATAGATAATGTCTTAGAGGAGTCCCAGCACACAGTAATGTCTCACAACATAGATAATGTCTTAGAGGAGTCCCAGCACACAGTAATGTCTCACAACATAGACAATGTCTTAGAGGAGTCCCAGCACACAATAATGTCTCACAACATAGATAATGTCTTAGAGGAGTCCCAGCACACAGTAATGTCTCACAACATAGATAATGTCTTAGAGGAGTCCCAGCACACAGTAATGTCTCACAACATAGATAATGTTTTAGAGGAGTCCCAGCACACAGTAATGTCTCACAATATAGACAATGTCTTAGAGGAGTCCCAGCACACAATAATGTCTCACAACATAGATAATGTCTTAGAGGAGTCCCAGCACACAATAATGTCCAACAACATAGATAATGTTTTAGGTGAGTAAAAAAAAATAGGTCCAAGCACATGGTAAAATCCAGGGTCAAGGCAAAGAAATGCAAATTAATGCATAAAAATGCAAAGCTGCAGTAAAGGTAAATGGACAGAAGAACTGAAAAAAAAAATATTAAAAATGGTATAGTTAAAACTTTATGTAATCAATGGACGAATAAAATTTGAACAACGATTCGGCTCAATAGGCCTTCAGCAGGAACAAACAACAACACACACACACAAATATGTAAGTAAATAAAACTAGTCTTACATAGCTAACTAATAATGAAGCATCGAAAACAAAATAATTAAATCCAACTTGAGAAACAAAATGTCTTCTCTGTCTTGTAGACCGTGGACAGAAGGAAAAAGCATGAGTGCATATCCGCTACTGGTTCATTTTTCCTTGATATAAAGTCATGGCAATCTTCCATCATCTCTTACGCCATGCCAATCCTCAATCATTCCTAATGTCATGTCAACCCTAAATCATTCATGATGCTGTGTCGATCATCAATCACTCCTAATGCTGAGTAAGATCTCAATCATTCCTGATGCAGTAAAGGTTAAGTATGAGACTTGAACCGGCGTCTTAGCACGAGTTTCCACCCATATGTGCTCGGCCGCCTATCCAGAAATGTTCTGATATTTCTGTATAGTGTAGCCTCAAGCATCGAAACTCAGATGCGAAGCAACATTCCTCACCTTCCCAGGGCAATTCACTAGTACCCATTTCTGCTAACAGCTGGGTCGACCGTAGAGGTATTTTTTTTTCCAACCACGAGTACAATTCACACTGCTCCCAGCGGGAATCGAACACAGGTTGTCCGAACATCGGTAGTCCAGTCGGGTGGTCCTCAATCATTTCTGATGCTGAGTTAATCCTCAATCATTCCTGATGGTGAGTCAATCCTCAATCATTTCTGATGGTGAGTCAATCCTCAATCATTCCTGATGGTGAGTCAATCTTCAATCATTCCTGACACCATGCCAATCCTCAATCATTCATGATGTTACATCAATCCTCAATCATTCCTAGCTCATTAGGCCTTCAGCAGGAACAACAAACAACACATGCACTATTTTGTTTTTTTAATTTCTTCTTCATAATCAGCTTTATTGTAGCCTCACATTTTGATGCATTGATGCTTTTCTATACCTTGACCTTAGAGGAATAGCTGATAGGAGATGGTGATAAGGTCACAAGTATAACAACAATGGATTGTCTGACACGGAGGCCTTGGCAAATATTAGACCAGAAATTAATTGTCTGACACGGATGCCTTGGCAAATATTATACCAGCATTTAATTGTCTGACATGGATGCCATGGACAAAAGTATAACAGCAAAGGATTGGCACTGAGAGTTTTTTTTGTATTTCTATCCCATGTGCAATCTTTAAGTCAAGAGGAACTAACAATGAATAAAGGTAAAAACAGCAATAAATTGTCAGACATGAACTTTCTTTTCTTTCTGCCCTTGTGTTGTATTCAGGTTAAGGGGAGCTCACGAACAATGACCAAAGGATGATGGAGCTAATTAGACAAAACCTAGGACTGACAAGAATGGAGAAAAATGGAAGGTGATGCTAGACCTGAATGAGTGAAGGTAACAAAGCATACTGAGGTTAAATGTCAAATGAAAATATGAGAAGAAAGAGGAAAAAACAGTCAATAATGAATGTGGGATGTTATCTTCTTTAACATTCAGTTTCCTATGTTCAGCTACAATAGTTTTGATGAGCCATCTCTTTCAATTTGGTGGACTGATATCAAGTTTCTTGAAGCTGGAGCCTTTATTTGTTTTGCTAGTTTGAGTGTTCCCAGATAAAGATCATTTGAGTAGAAACACTGGTTTGCCCAGTCATGTCTTTTTCACATATCAAAACTTGAAATTGTCTTCATGTTGCCATGCTAATATGGATTTCCTCTAATAATTTCCATAATTCTTATCAAATAATCAGAAACAACGTGATCTGTCGCTAAAAATAAACTAATAATTAATCAGCAAAACCACGAGGAAAAAAATCAAAGGGAATCAAAGTGAAACGTATAAAATGATGAAAGACAAACAAGAAATTTCACATACAATGCAACAATGTTAGATGTAACATTTCACAAAATTGCACAGCTCCCAATCTGTTACCAGCAGTAACGGACTTTGGTTAGCAGATTTATTTTAAGCCTTATTGATCAAGCCAGCTTGACAGAATAACAAGAAGTAAGTTTGTATGAGTCTGTCCAGTTTTATATTTCTAATCTCCAGCAGATGTTGAAAACATTTGATTGATATATTTCATAATAAACTCAGCGTCAATACAGTCTAAGAGATTATATTGACATGGGAAAAAAGTTCATCATCGCCTGACATTACAGAAATAGCATTAGCGTTCCCCGTTCAGTGGCCGTGGATGTCTTGTGTTGCTATTTTACAACAAAGCCACAATATCAGCACCTTTCAGCCAGACATTCACAACTTTGGCATGGTTAGATAGCTCAACAAATTTTTTCACAGCAGCAGATATTAGTGGCTACTATTTACAACTTTCAACTGTCAAGTGTCCTTAAAACGTGCTCAAGTGCATACTGGACCTTCTATTTTTCACCACTATTCATAAGAGAAAGGTAGCAAAAGAGACTGCAATCAATATAGAGGTATATCTCTTCTCAGCCATGTAGGAAAGCTATACGCCAAAATCTTGGAAAAAAGGCTGAGACCAATAATAGAACTACAGTTAAGCGATTCTCAAATGGGGTACCGAAAAAACAGAGGATGTACTGACGCACTATTCACACTAAAACAGCTCGCAGAAAAAACGACAGAACACAATCAAAACTTATACATAGCCTTCAATGACCAGGAAAAAGCATTTGACAGAGTAAACAGAGAACAACTGTGGGAGATACTAACAACATACGGAGTAAGCCAACATCTAACCAACCTTATTAAAAGCCTCTACGTCAACAGCAGCTGCAGGGTCAGAACAGCAGCAGGCTACACAGACCACTTCGAAGTTAGATTAGGTGTAAGACAGGGGTGCGTACTATCACCCCTACTGTTTATTACATACATGAACTATATATGCAAGCTAGCCAACCCATCAGAGACAGATGAGATCAACGACCTTCTATTTGCAGACAATCAGGCACTATAATACATGAAACAATAGAAGACCTACAAGAACACTTAAACAAACTCAACATCTCAGGCACAAAATACAACATGAAAATCAACATCAACAAAACAGAAGTCATGAATGTCGCCAAAAATAAACAGAGCATCAACATAACTATTGAAGGCCGACAACTAAAACAAGTAGAGGAACTCAAATACCTAGGAAGTCTAATGACAAACGATAATTCTCAAACAGCAGAGATAGAATCAAGATGCAACAAAGCATGTCAAATCATCGGACAGTTATCACCACTATTGTCCAACAAGGAAATAACTCTGGAGGCAAAACGAGCACTATACAATACAATCTTCATCCCAACGTTGTGTTACCAATGCCAGACCTGGACCCTAGATGCAAGAACAATAAGAAAAATAACCTCTACAGGGATGAAATGTGTTAGACGAATGACAGGAAACAGTCTCAGAGATAAGATCAGAAATGAAGAACTGAGAAAAAAGCTAGGAATAGCCCCCACCATAGAATATATAAGGAAACAACAGATAAAATGGTTTGGCCACGTGACAAGGCAGAAAGAACAAAACACTACACAACGAGCCTTCAACAAACATTGTGAGAACACCAGACCCAAGGGTCGACTACGAAAAAGATGAGTCGATAGAATATTAGAAGCAATACGAAACATAGCAGCAGAGGTGAACAGAAGAACAAAAGACCGCAAATTATATCTCTCCTCGACGCTGAAAGGCAGATAAGGAAGGAAAGAAGAAGAAGAAGATTCATGAGAGCTAGATATCGAATCTCACTATCTAGAGACCATCATCATTATTATTGAGTGTCGTCTCCGCATCGAAGGTTGGCTACCATGGAGTGCCATTCCACTGTCTCTTGCTTTGATGGTGCAGGTTGTCATAGGTTGACTTGTCCATCTTTTGATGTTACTCATCCATGTTAGTCATGGTCTGCCTCTGCCTCTGTTACCTTGTATTTTCCCTTCCAATATTACTTTTACTAGGCTGTTGTGTCTTTTAACATGGCTCAAAAATTTCATTTGTCTTGTTCTAATTGTGTTTAGTAGCTCTCTTTTCATTTTTAGTTGTTTTAAAACTTCATTGTTTGTTTTCTTTTCTTTCCATCCAATTCTACCTATTCTTCTATAGATCCACATTTCAAAGGCTTCAATTTTCTATTCTGTTTTCTGGTCTAATGTCCATGTTTCTGCACCATACAGGAATACTGAGAAGATGTTAACATTTTGCTATTCTTAGTTTTAGCCCTGGTGTTATTTATTTTGATGTTAGTATATTTTTCTAGTATATCTAGAGACCAGGGGAGGGTAAAACCAGGAGGAAACCACAGATTCAAAATGAACAATGTCCATTGCCTGCGGCATATTTCAAATCTGAGACCTTCTTATCCAGAGGCAGACATCTTATCTCTAGACCACCCAGTTCCCATTACGGAAAATGTAATCTTTCTTTCTTCCTCAAACATATTTTTTTCATATTCCTGTATGCTTCTTTCATATTTTCCTTCATGTTTTTAGTTCAAATTATTTCAATTTTCAAGTTCAACTTTATTTTATTGTATGACTAGATTGCTTCAAATATTTTCTGAGAAGAGAACACAGTTTTGCTTTGCATTGCAAATCTGACTGAATATACAAAATTCACATGAAGTGCAGGCACAACATGGCTGAGCACACTTCTCTGATTCCTTCGTTCAACCATGGGGTGCTTTTTTTTCCCTCCTTTTGTCCTTACTTTCGTTCCACATACTGTTTTTGAGATGTTGATTACTGTTTTCTTAAACTGTTTTCACTATTCTCTTATGTTTACTTTGTTAGGTAGTTTCTTGAATTCCTCTGTTAGTTTTTCTTCTAGGGTTATTCTTGATATGTTGTCTTATTTTTATTGTCTGTCCTGTTTGCTTCTTTTGTTTGTTTGTATATCTTCTCTTTGTTTTTTGGCTGTCTGAGTGTAATCATAACTATTTTATGGTCTGTGTCATCTGTGATATTAGGGATAGCTCTGCTGTCAGTTACTCTTCTCTTGTTCTGTTTTCTTGTTAGTATAAAATCTAGGTAAAGAGGAATTGAAGTCAATGGTCACAACATAAATAATTTGCGATATGCGGATGACAGTCTTAATAGCAAAGACAGAGAACGAACTACAAGAAATTATAGACATAATAGTAGAAGAAAGCAACAAGAAAGGTCTCAGTCTGAATAGTAAGAAAACAGAAGTAATGGTTATATCGAAGAAACAATCATCACCATCATGCAGCATAAAAATAAACGAGACAAATCTGAAACAAGTACAACGTTTCAAATACTTGGGCACAATAATTACATCAGATGGGAGATGCACCACAGAAATAAAAAGCAGAATAGCTCAGGCCAAAATAGCATTTCAGAAAATGAAAAATATATTATGCAACAAATCTATGTCAATAAAAATGAGAAAGAGAGTTCATTGGTGCTATATAGAACCAATTCTGACCCATGGAAGCGAATCATGGACAGTAGACAAACAAATGAAAAGACGATTAGAGGCCACAGAGATGGGATTTCTCAGAAGAATGTTGAAAGTTCCCTGGACAGATAAAAAGACCAATGAGGAAGTTCTCAAAGAGGTCAACACAAAAAGGGAGCTCTTAAAAAACATCAGAAAGAAGCAATCAACATTTTTCGGGCACATCATGAGAAGAGGAAAGTTGGAATACTTGGTTACAACTGGCAAAATAAAAGGAAAGAGAGATCACGGACGACAAAGAGAAAAATACTGGATAGTTTGGTGTCATGGCATGGAAAACAGTCAACAACAGAACTGATACGATGCACTGTAGATAGAAGATTGTGGAGGAACATGATCGCCTACGCCAACCAGCATGGTACATGATGATGATGATGATGATAAAATCTATCTGGCTTCTACATGTTGTGTCATTCCACTTGTACAGGTGTATAATTACAACTCACTGTGTTTGAAGAATGTGTTGGTGATAAAGAAATCATTTTGATTACATAATTCCAACAGTCTGCTTCCATTTTCATTTATTTCTGCTGTCTTATAGCTCAAGGGTCCCAGGATATCTGTGTTCTCACTGTCTAACTATAAATTGTTAGGTGGTTACATTTTAAAAGTACTTATCTAATCTTGTCTTGTTCCTTGAATAGAACAATTTACACAACTTCTTACAAAGATATATCCATTAGAAACACTTTCTCGGTCACTCTTATCACATAATCCACAATCTGAAATTAAAACAAACTGCCATCTTGGACAACTGGTAACTACTTTAAATTAAACTACTATGGCAATGTCAGAAGACACAGTAGGGCTGGAAAGAATAATAATGGAAGGCATGGTTCCTGGGTGGCACATCAGGGGCAGACCCAGAAGGAGGGGGTTTGAAGACATAAAGGAGAGGGTTTGAAGACATCAAGGAGAGGGTTTGAAGACATCAAGGAGAGGGTTTGAAGACATCAAGGAGAGGGTTTGAAGACATCAAGGAGAGGGTTTGAAGACATCAAGGAGAGGGTTTGAAGACATCAAGGAGAGGGTTTGAAGACATCAAGGAGAGGGTTTGAAGACATCAAGGAGAGGGTTTGAAGACATCAAGGAGGGGGTTTGAAGACATCAAGGAGAGGGTTTGAAGACATCAAGGAGAGGGTTTGAAGACATCAAGGAGAGGGTTTGAAGACATCAAGGAGAGGGTTTGAAGACATCAAGGAGAGGGTTTGAAGACATCAAGGAGAGGGTTTGAAGACATCAAGGAGAGGGTTTGAAGACATCAAGGAGAGGGTTTGAAGACATCAAGGAGGGGGTTTGAAGACATCAAGGAGGGGGTTTGAAGACATCAAGGAGAGGGTTTGAAGACATCAAGGAGAGGGTTTGAAGACATCAAGGAGAGGGTTTGAAGACATCAAGGAGAGGGTTTGAAGACATCAAGGAGAGGGTTTGAAGACATCAAGGAGAGGGTTTGAAGACATCAAGGAGAAGGTTTGAAGACATCAAGGAGGGGGTTTGAAGACATCAAGGAGAGGGTTTGAAGACATCAAGGAGAGGGTTTGAAGACATCAAGGAGAGGGTTTGAAGACATCAAGGAGAGGGTTTGAAGACATCAAGGAGAGGGTTTGAAGACATCAAGGAGAGGGTTTGAAGACATCAAGGAGAAGGTTTGAAGACATCAAGGAGGGGGTTTGAAGACATCAAGGAGAGGGTTTGAAGACATCAAGGAGGGGTTTGAAGACATCAAGGAGAGGGTTTGAAGACATCAAGGAGAGGTTTGAAGACATCAAGGAGAGGGTTTGAAGACATCAAGGAGAGGGTTTGAAGACATCAAGGAGAGGGTTTGAAGACATCAAGGAGGGGGTTTGAAGACATCAAGGAGGGGGTTTGAAGACATCAAGGAGAGGGTTTGAAGACATCAAGGAGAGGGTTTGAAGACATCAAGGAGAGGGTTTGAAGACATCAAGGAGAGGGTTTGAAGATATCAAGGAGGGGGTTTGAAGACATCAAGGAGAGGGTTTGAAGACATCAAGGAGAGGGTTTGAAGACATCAAGGAGAGGGTTTGAAGACATCAAGGAGAGGGTTTGAAGACATCAAGGAGAGGGTTTGAAGACATCAAGGAGAGGGTTTGAAGACATCAAGGAGATGTTGAACATGACAACAGAAGAAATGAGAGATCTAGTCAGTGACAAAGATTTTTTCAGATGGACTGTGGGGAATGTAACGTTCTGTGGGAGATCTTGCTAGAGACAGAGATCCTTTCAGACAGACTGTGGTGAATACAACGTTCTGTGGGAGATCTTGCTAGACAGAGATCCTTTCAGACAGACTGTGGTGAATACAACGTTCTGTGGGAGATCTTGCTAGACAGAGATCCTTTCAGACAGACTGTGGGGAATGTAACGTTCTGTGGGAGATCTTGCTAGACAGAGATCCTTTCAGACAGACTGTGGTGAATACAATGTTCTGTGGGAGATCTGGCCAGAGACAGAGATCCTTTCAGACAGACTGTGGTGAATACAATGTTCTGTGGGAGATCTTGCTAGAGACAGAGATCCTTTCAGACTGTGGTGAATGCAACATTCTGTGGGAGATCTTGCTAGAGACAGATCCTTTCAGACAGACTGTGGTGAATGCAACGTTCTGTGGGAGATCTTGCTAGAGACAGATCCTTTCAGGCAGACTGTGGTGAATACAACATTCTGTGGGAGATCTGGCCAGAGACAGAGATTCTTTCAGACAGACTGTGGTGAATACAATGTTCTGTGGGAGATCTTGCTAGAGACAGAGATCCTTTCAGACTGTGGTGAATGCAACGTTCTGTGGGAGATCTTGCTAGAGACAGATCCTTTCAGACAGACTGTGGTGAATGCAACGTTCTGTGGGAGATCTTGCTAGAGACAGAGATCCTTTCAGACAGACTGTGGTGAGAGCAACGTTCTGTGGGAGATCTTGCTAGAGACATAGATCCTTTCAGACAGACTGTGGTGAATACAACGTTCTGTGGGAGATCTGGCCAGAGACAGAGATCCTTTCAGACAGATTGTGGTGAATACAATGTTCTGCAAAGAACAAACATGATGATGATTTAGTAGGAGCATGACAGCCTTGACATACAACCCATACAAGAAAAGGAAAGCTGGACATATGAAGGAAAGACTATTTGTTTGGTACTCTGATGACAAGCAAAGTACTGCTATCTTGCTATCAAGCTTTATGCTTCATTTCATGTTCAACTGATCAGTGAGTTTACTTTTTGATCACCTATCCATAGATTTTTATATCTTTCCATTTTTTCTATGTAGATTTTCTAACCCTTTATTTGTTCTATGTAGGTTTTCTACTTTAATATTTATTTGCTCCATTTTCTTTGTTTACTTTACTATTCTTTTGTTCTATGTAGATTTTGTTTTAAAATCCATTTTCAATATGTAGATTGTGTTTGTTTCTTTTACAATTCATGTGATTTATTTAAAAAGTGAAGAGACAGGCAGTGTGTGTTAGCTAAAGCCTAGTACAATATGACAGACTGCAAGCGAGCTGTGGAAGACTCACTATAGGGTAGGGTCAAGTATGGTGAAAGGATTAAGTACAGTCAAAGGATTCATCATCATCAAGTACCATGCCTGCTGGCGTAGGTGATAATGTTTCTTCACGACTTTCGATCTTGACAGTTATTTATTATTTTTGTTGTTGGCCTTCTGCCAAGCCATTCTCTTAAGCTGTCTGGTATCTTTTTTCTCTTTGCTTCCCTCTATCTCTTCGTCACTCAATTTTCCCAGTTGTCACAATATATTCCAGCTGTTCCCTTCTCATTACTTGACCAAAAATGATTGTTTCTTTCCAATTTTGAAAATTAGCTATCTTTTTTTGCTTTGGCCTCTTTCAGAACATTTTCATTATTCTTTTAAGCTGTCCATGGTATTCTCAACATTCTTCTGTAAAACCACATTTCTACTGCCTCCAGTGATTTTCTTGTCTGTTGTCCTATTGTCCATGACTTACATTTATATATTAAGACTAGGTCTACATATATTTATGAACTCTTTATTTTGTTTCTATTGTTAAAAATGGATTGCACAGTATATTATTTATTTTTTGGAAAGCTGCTTTTGCCTGAGCCATTCTGCATCTAACCTCTATTGTACATCTACCATCTAAGGTTAAAATTGTTCCCAGATTTTCAGATTCATTTACCTGTTTTAATATTGTTCCACTTGTCTTTATTGTGCCTTGTGGTGATGTCTTTTACTTTGTTGCTACCATTACTTCTGTCTTTTTGCTATTAAGGCTGAGTCCTTTATTTTTACTTTCCTTCACTATAATTTCTAATGTGAAAGGATTAAGAATGATGAAAGGATAAAGTACAGTGAATGGATTAAGTACAGTGAAATGATTACATACAGTGAAAGGATTAAGTTCAGAGAAAGGATTACATACAGTGAAAGGATTAAGTTCAGTGAAATGATTAAGCATAGTAGAGTGGTAAAATACAGCTACAGGATTACACATTGTGATCTGTTTAAATTGTATGATTATCTATTCACCTTTAACAATATCACAGATGATATCACAGACCCCCTTGCCAAGGATCAACATGGGGTACAGATTTTGAGTGTGTGTATTTATGTGCTCTTTGATCAGAATGATCTTATACAGAGTATATTCATTCCCAACTTGTGCTATCAGTGCCAAGCATGATCACTCACAAATAAACATAAAAGGAAGTTAGTCACCATAGAGATGAGAAAAGTACTTGGAGTGACCAGAAGAGATAGAATCAGGAATGATGATGTAAGAGAGAGATTGGCCATTGAATCAATTCTAAACTACATACAGAGACAGCAAATGAATGGTTTGCTCAACTGCAAAGAATGCCAAGAGATTCTATACCATACAAAACATACAAGACGCCGGCCTCAAGACAGAGAGGTAGTGGGTTCAAATTCCGGATACACCGGTTGGGATATTTATTTATGATTTCTCTTTGCGGGAACCACCCCTGGTCTCAGCAGCGAGGCCCGGTTGAAACATCAATTACTCATCAATGGAAAAAATATGTGTACCTCCAAAGTCGGAGTTATCTGCCTGTGCAGCGAGGGACCCCTGTGCACATGGCTGCCAGGGAAAAATGGATTAACACGCAAAACTCAGTTCCTAGGGACTTCGTCAGAGGTAAAAAGCTGGCGAACGAAAAAAAAAAACATTAAATGAGATGGAAGAAGAGCACATGGTAGACCAAGAGATAGATGGACCGGCAACATCCCAGAAATGCTACAACAACATTAACTCTTTCCGTACTGAAAGTTTTTATTGATGCAACTGAAGAAATTTCAGACACAAAATTCTTCATTGTTTTAAGAATCAATCTACATATTTATATTTATCTAACGTACAACATGTATGAATTTTTACCAATACTAAGATGATACAACACATTTAAAAAGAATATAATTTTATGACAGTTCACGCTAATCAATATGAGAGTGGCGCACTATGCGGTCTAAATCAGCATGGCGCACAGTGCAGCAAAACGTGCGGAAAGAGTTCATTGACAATAGGTGAAACTGCCAGAAAAACACATGGTAGACCCAGAGATAGACAGACTGACAACATCATCAACTTACAATAGTTGAAACTGCCAGAAAAACACATGGTAGACCCAGAGATAGACAGACTGACAACATCATCAACTTACAATAGTTGAAACTGCCAGAAAAACACATGGTAGACCCAGAGATAGACAGACTGACAACATCATCAACTTACAATAGTTGAAACTGCCAGAAAAACACATGGTAGACCCAGAGATAGACAGACTGACAACATCATCAACTTACAATAGTTGAAACTGCCAGAAAAACACATGGTAGACCCAGAGATAGACAGACTGACAACATCATCAACTTACAATAGTTGAAACTGCCAGAAAAACACATGGTAGACCCAGAGATAGACAGACTGACAACATCATCAACTTACAATAGTTGAAACTGCCAGAAAAACACATGGTAGACCCAGAGATAGACAGACTGACAACATCATCAACTTACAATAGTTGAAACTGCCAGAAAAACACATGGTAGACCCAGAGATAGACAGACTGACAACATCATCAACTGACAATGGTTGAAACTGCCAGAAGGGCAAGAGCTAGAACTTTGTATCCCCCCTCAACACACAAAGGGTATAATAGAAAGCTAAGAAAGTGAAAAGAAAGAAAAAGCTGTTTGATTATTCATTCAATGAATCCTCACTTGCTAAGAAAAAATAAGATACAATGCTTAACTATAAATTATTAAAAAAAAACACCAACAACTTTCTCTTGAAAGTGTCAGAGAACCGAAGCATGACTTACAGTTAGGGGTTGCGTACATGTTAGAAGTGTCATGTGCAGTCATTGGTTGAGGTCCCATCTCTTGCTGTGGCAAATTATTTGGTCGCGGTTGTACAAATCCCAACATGGGAGGCTTTGCTGAGTATCCAATGTTGAGGTTGGATGGAGACAGGCTGCCCAGGAACACAGCAAAACAGAAAACAAGGACCTGCAAATCAGACATGGAGAGGTCAACACTCTATTCTATACTATTCTTCCTTTATATTCTATTCCTTTCCATTCCATTTCTTTTTGCTCCATTCTATTCCTTTCCATTCTATTCTACTCCTTTCCGCTCCATTTTATTTATCTCCATTATGTTCAATTTTATTCCTTGCCAATACAATTCTATTTCAATTCTATTTCTTTTTTGTTCTATTCTATTCACTATTCCTTTCCATTCTATTTCTTTTCACTCTATTCTATTGTATTCCTTTTCTTTCCATTCTATTCCTTACATTCTATTCCTTTCTGTTCTATTTTATTTCTTTCCATTCTATACATTTTCATTCTATTTTATCCCTTTCCATTATATTCCCTTCCATTCTCTTTTATCCCTTTCCATTCTATTCTTTTTAATGTTATTCTATTCCTCTCTGTTCAGTTCTGTTCTTCCTATTTTTCCCCTACAGTGGAATACATGCCACCAACAAGAGCTCTCTGGTCCTCTCTACACTCCCCCCCCTCCCCTGCTCCAACCAGTTTTCTGACACACTACAGCCAGGTTGTAATTGCTGTAAAGCTTCCCTCATGTCAAACATTACTTGGACAAGCCATGCTCTCATGTCACAGCTGTCATGACTGAAAGAAGAAAAGTCATCTATGTTGGCTTTGGCCAGATTTGATTTTCACCATATCATAAATCTGTGCAGAGATGTTCCCTCTCTCAGTATTTGTCCTCGTTCTGGATAATCTTGTTCTTGCTAATAAAACCCTTATCATTCTACTCAAAGTCCGTTAGTGCTTCAAGCTTGTTCTTGTATACAGTACACTGTTTTGATGGTAAACAAAACAAAGATAATAATTGTGATTTTTTCAATGACAGACAAAACAAAGATAATAATTGTGATTTTTCCAGTGACAGACAAAACAAAGACAGTAATTGTGGCTTTTGATGACAGACAAAACAAAGATAATACTGACCATCAATGCAGTGCCTGTCTGGGTGGCAGTAGCAGCTTTGGGCATTTTGCTCACAAGATTCTGAAGCTTCTGAAGTTGTCCAAGCAATGACCTGTCAATCAAACATGAATACATTGATACTGGCTGTCAGCTACAGATGAATAATATACACTGACTATTGTTTCTATAGTTCCCCCCACCACCAAGTTGTCCTTGGTCTCTGCCACTGTTTCACCTTCCTTTCAGTGTCCATTTATGGCAGCTCTTGAGGATGTTTCTGGAAACCTTGTTACTAACAACACCAAGAAACAATCATAATTTGTGGGGGCTGTCACACCATTAGAAAGAAATAACTGGTATATTGCAAATATACATGGAGAGGTCAACATCCTTATATTATACTATACCTCAGACATGGAGAGGTCAACATCCTATACTATACTATACCTCAGACATGGAGAGGTCAACATCCTTATACTATACTATACCTCAGACATGGAGAGGTCAACATCCTTATACTATACTATACCTCAGACATGGAGAGGTCAACATCCTTATACTATACTATACCTCAGACATGGATAGGTCAACATCCTTATACTATACTATACTATACCTCAGACATGGAGAGGTCAACATCCTATACTATACTATACCTCAGACCTGGAGAGGTCAACATCCTATACTATACTATACCTCAGACATGGAGAAGGTCAACATCCTTATACTATACTATACCTCAGACATGGAGAGGTCAACATCCTATACTATACTATACCTCAGACATGGAGAGGTCAACATCCTATACTATACTATACCTCAGACATGGAGAGGTCAACATCCTTATACTATACCTCAGACATGGAGAGGTCAACATCCTTATACTATACTATACCTCATACATGGAGAGGTCAACATCCTTATACTATACTATACCTCAGACATGGAGAGGTCAACATCCTATACTATACTATACCTCATACATGGAGAGGTCAACATCCTTATACTATACTACACCTCAGACATGGAGTGGTCAACATCCTTATACTATACTATACCTCAGACATGGAGATGTCAACATCCTATACTATACTATACTACACCTCAGACATGGAGAGGTCAACATTCTATACTATTCTATACCTCAGACATGGAGAGGTCAACATTCTATAATATACTATTCTATACCTCAGACATGGAGAGGTCAACATTCTATAATATACTATTCTATACCTCAGACATGGAGAGGTCAACATCCTATACTATACTATTCTACACCTCAGACATGCAGAGTTCAACATCTTATACTATACTATTCTATACCTCAGACATGGAGAGGTCAACATCCTATACTATACTCTATACCTCAGACATGGAGAGATCAACATCCTATACTATACTATTCTACACCTCAGACATGGAGAGGTCAACATCCTATACTATACTATTCTACACCTCAGACATGGAGAGGTCAACATGTATCTAGGGACATATTCGGAGTGTAATGATGATGACCTGCAAATAACTCAAATAGCTGGTATATATTGAGATAACTGTAGAAATAGAGACAAAATTTCAGCAACATGCTACACTTAACCCTAAACTACGATAGGGTAGTACAAATTTTCCTGTGTGTTACCGGGACCTCATTATGAGGGAAGTAAAGAATAGTGACACTGTGACCTTTCAGGCATGTCGTAAGAGGCGACTAAGGAGGTTGATCGATGGCTTGACAAGCTGTCATTGTAAAAAGTATTGTTATGGAAACAGCACCATATATTTTAAGGCAGTGATCTCTGCAATATGATGTGCCACTTTGGCACGCAAGGTTTCTGTTTTTTGAGATTGTGGTTCTGCCCTATCTTCGGCTCAAAAGGACAATAGATAGATAGATAGTAAAAACTACTGCAATAAAATACTAATTCTTCCAATTGCGACAGTTTGCTGTGGTCAAACATTTCCCCCCCCTCCATGTACCTCCCAAATTACTACTTCCAGTGATCCCTGAATGTTGGATTTGTTTCCATTGATGTTGAATTTTTTTTTTTTATTGTTTGAGACAGGATCATGATCAATGAGAAAAAAATTCACCAATATTCAAGAAATTTGTCATTTTTTTCCTTTTTTTTATTTTTTATTTTTGTTTTTTTGTTTTACTGTGACCAGGGAAATTTCCTTGATCATCAACTGATATCAAACAACCCATAACTCTAGAAAAACAGCATATAACGAACACTGAGGCAGCCAACATTGTGATGGACTTACAGCGGCTGTATGAATAGACAATGTAACACATCCAGTCCATGGGGTCAAATCTCATGTAATAAATCATCTAGAGCCAGGAAATCTGAGTCCCTGTGTCTCTCCTAGTGTAAACACACAGCTGTGTGTCAAAAGTTCAAAGAAAATACTATTTTTAGAGCTCTTAATGTTATATTAAGAATAATTTAGAAATAAGTGAGGAACAATGTGGATTTGTGGAAGGAAAGGGCACCAATAATGCAATATACATCTTAAGGACATTGATAGAAAGATCTATATATGTGCTTTATAGACTACACAAAAGCATTTGACAAAGTAAAGCATGTGGAAATAATCAATATGCTGGAGAAATTAAACATTGATGGCAAGGATCTGCGAATCATAAAAAACATGTACTGGCAACAAACAGCAGCTATACGAATTAACAACCAAACAGGACAATTCCAATATATAAAACAAGGAGTCAGACAAGGCTGTGTTGTCACTGGATTTGTTTTCACTTTACAGCGAATATATTATGAGATCAATAGTAGACAAAAAAGGAATTGAAGTCAACGGTCACAACATAAATAATTTGCGATATGCGGATGACACAGTCTTAATAGCAGAGACAGAGAACGAACTACAAGAAATGATAGACATAATAGTAGAAGAAAGCAACAAGAAAGGTCTCAGTCTGAATAGCAAGAAAACAGAAGTAATGGTTATATCGAAGAAACAATCATCACCATCATGCAGCATAAAAATAAACATGACAAATCTGAAACAAGTACAACGTTTCAAATACTTGGGCACAATAATTACATCAGATGGGAGATGCACCACAGAAATAAAAAGCAGAATAGCTCAGGCCAAAATAGCATTTCAGAAAATGAAAAATATCTTATGCAACAAATCTATGTCAATAAAAATGAGAGAAAGAGAGTTCATTGGTGCTATATAGAACCAATTCTGACCTATGGAAGCGAATCATGGACAGTGGACAAACAAATGAAAAGACGATTAGAGGCCACAGAGATGGGATTTCTCAGAAGAATGTTGAGGGTTTCCTGGACAGATGAAAAGACCAATGAGGAAGTTCTCAAAGAGGCCAACACAAAAAGGGAGCTCTTGGAAAACATCAGAAATAAGCAATCAACATTTTTCGGACACATCATGAGAAGAGGAAAGTTGGGTTACTTGGTTACAACTGGCAAAATACAAGGAAAGAGAGATCGCGGACAACAAAGAGAGAAAATACTGGATAGCTTGGTGTCATGGCATGGAAAACAGTCAACAACAGAACTGATACAATGCACTTTGGATAGAAGATTGTGGAGGGACATGATCGCCTACGCCAACCGGCAGGTACATGATGATGATGATGAATGTTATATTAGCAAAGCAAGCCCTAATGTGGGAAACAACAGGTAAGATGAAAAGAGGAAGACCCAGAAAGACACTGAGAAGAACATTGATGAGAGAGGCAAGAGCAGCAGGAATTGGCTCCCTCAATGAGATAGAGCTGCTTGCACAGAACAGAGACAAATGGTGAGATTTTATAAAATATCTTTAAAAGAATTGAAAGCTGCTAGAACAAAAATTCAGATAGGAGAAGGAGTATCTTGGTCTACACCCTATGGGCCGGCTACGGCTCGAAAGATCAATAGATAGATTGAATGTAATATGTAAGTGGTTGTAATTTTTACTACGATATCATATAAATGAGAGTGTACATATATGTATTGTAATCTAGGGTTAACTGTGTCGTCCACTAAAGATACACCAACAAGTCAACGCCTCATACCTGTTGTTAGTTTCCAAGCTTTCAACTTTCTTTTTCAGATCACTGTTCTCATGATTGTATGCCTCAATCCTGCCAGACAAACAAGAAACAAATAAAACAATGAAATCTATATACAGTGCTAATCTAGTATTATCATCAAGTGCTGTCTCCGCATCGAAGGTACCATGCAGAGCCATTCTGCTCTGTCTCTTGCTTTGATGGTGCAGGTTGTCATAGGCTCCATCCCCAAAAATGTAATTTGTCTTGTTTGAACTGTATTTAGTAGTTCTCGTTTCTTTTTTAGTTGTTTTAAGCCTTCATCGTTTGTTTTCTTTTCTTTCCATCCAAACCTACCTATTGTTCTATATATCCACATTTCAAAGGCTTCAATTTTCTGTTGTTTTTTTGTCTAATGTCCACGTTTCTGCACCATACAAGAATGTTCAGAAGATATAACATTTTGCTATTCTTAGTTTTAGCCCTGGTGTTGTTTGTATTGCTTATCTATAGTCACATGCTTTTCAGCTGTTGTACAAGTGCTGCAAGTGTATGCATATTCTATGAATTTGTGCACGATCTATGAACAGTGCGTGTTCTATTTTTATTTTGGGGGCTAATAAAATGTTCATTTTTTGGAGTAAAGAACTCAAATTGATGTACTTGGACAGATTTCATGTAACACTTGGCTAATGATCTCTTTCCTGCTTCTGCAGAAAGTTCCAGCAAATAAAATACAAATAAATATAAATATGGAACAAACAGAAAATATGGAAATAGTAGTAAATGGAATCCAGAAGAGAAGCAGGAAGTAATGGAAAACATGGAACTACTGGGAAATAGAAAATGTAGAAAATGAGAACAAGTAAGAAAAGTATGAGCAAAGGAAACATGAAGAACAATGAGGAAAAGATGAAATAAAACAAAAATAAGAAACTAGTAGAAAGTTATAAACAAATAAACAATAAGGACAAAGATGAAAAATAGGTAAGGAGTAATAAAAAAACCAATGAGCAACAAGTAAAAATGAGGAATAATTGGAAAGGGAAATGAGAAGCAAATAATCAAGAAACGTGGAATGAGAGAAACAGGCAAAAACTGTCTTGAGAACACCATAATGTTGCTGCAGTTCTATATTGATAACATCACATAGAGAATCTGAGAGCACAAAAGACTGTACCTTTTCTCTAAAGCTTCAAGATATTCTTTTTTCTTTCTTCGGCTTTCCTGAGCTGAAATCTGAGGACAATTGAGATAGAAATATGAGATGATACTTGTAAATACAAAGATAAATGTGTGGATTCAACAATACAAATAATGTAGATTAATTCAACAAAGTTACACATAGAAAGGATCTTGATTGTAGCAAACAAGCAATAAGGTGTCAGTGTTCTGTATTGATGATGATCAACACATGTTTTGGTAATTGGGTCAGGTTGTTTTACTATCCACAAAAAAATCTCTGGCACCCATTTAAGGCTAGGTAACCTTGGTCAGTTGGGGAATTGAACCTCACCTCCTGTCTTCAGTAGATTTGTTCTCTAACCACTGCCCTTACAACAACCACACCTTTTGCTCTCAGAAGATCTAAGTTCTCTATCCATTGCCCAACAACCACCACAACTCTTGCTCTCAATTAATCTAAGTTCTCTATCCATTGCCCAACAACCACCACAACTCTTGCTCTCAATTAATCTAAGTTCTCTATCCATTGCCCTACAACCACCACAACTCTTGCTCTCAGTAGATCTAAGTTCTCCAACCATTGCCCTACAACCACCACAACTCTTGCTCTCAGTTAATCTAAGTTCTCTATCCATTGCCCAACAACCACCACAACTCTTGCTCTCAGAAGATCTAAGTTCTCCAACCATTGCCCTACAACCACCACAACTCTTGCTCTCAGTAGATCTAAGTTCTCTAACCACAGCCCAACAACCACCACAACTCTTGCTCTCAGTAGATCTAAGTTCTCTATCCATTGCCCTACAAGCACCACAACTATTGCTCTCAGTAGATAAGTTCTCTAACCACTGCCCTACAACCACAACAACTCTTGCTCTCAGCAGATCTAAGTTCACTAATGACTGCCCTAAAACCACCACAACTCTTGCTCTCAGTAAATCCAAGCTCTCTAACCACTGCCCTTACAACCACCACAACTCTTGCTCTCAGTAGATCTAAGTTCTCTAACCATTGCCCTACAAGCACCACAACTCTTGCTCTCAGTAGATCTAAGTTCTCTAACCACTGCCCTTACAACCACCACAACTCTTGCTCTCAGTAGATCTAAGTTCTCTAACCACTGCCCTTACAACCACCACAACTCTTGCTCTCAGTAGATCTAAGTTCTCTAACCACTGCCCTTACAACCACCACAACTCTTGCTCTCAGTTAATCTAAGTTCTCTATCCATTGCCCAACAACCACCACAACTCTTGCTCTCAGGAGATCTAAGTTCTCTAACCACTGCCTTACAACCACCACACCTCTCACTCTCAGTAGATCTAAGTTCTCTAACCACTGCCTTACAACCACCACACCTCTCGCTCTCAGTAGATCTAAGTTCTCTAACCACTGCCTTACAACCACCATACCTCTCGCTCTCAGTAGATCTAAGTTCTCTAACCACTGCCTTACAACCACCACACCTCTCGCTCTCAGTAGATCTAAGTTCTCTAACCACTGCCTTACAACCACCACACCTCTCGCTCTCAGTAGATCTAAGTTCTCTAACCACTGCCTTACAACCACCACACCTCTTGCTCTCAGTAGATCTAAGTTCTCTAACCACTGCCTTACAACCACCACACCTCTCACTCTCAGCAGATCTAAGTTCTCTAACCACTGCCTTACAACCACCACACCTCTTGCTCTCAGTAGATCAGTTCTCTAACCACTGCCCTACAATCACCAGAGATCAGTTCTCTAACCATTGCCCTACAACCACCAGACCTCTTGCCCTCAGTACAGGCCTTACATTATTGTCTCTTAATGTGGCCTCAATATTCTAACAAATACAAATGTTTACAAAGTTATTTATGTCATAGATAAAATGTCTAGGATATCACAGAATTCACAAACTATTTCTACCTTGTTCTTGATCTTCCTCCTAATCTTCTTCAGATTCTTCTCCTCCTGTTTAGTAAGTGGAAGCTTTGAGGGAATGGGGTAGCCCTCTGATATGAGTGTTCTCTTCTCCTCCTCAGAGAGGATGAGCACACCAGATTGAGATATCTGTGTATGAGAAAACAAGTATGACTCAGTTTACAACGGCAGGACAGGACTCAAGTATGAGGATCATGAAATATGAGTCAAACAATGAGATGGCTAGTATTCCTTAACAACTCTGAATACATGAATACAACATGATACAGAAAAATACTTTATTATCATATGTTGAGCTTGTTGGATCATAAAATAAGCTGTTTGTTATAGACGATGAATCCCCAAACCTGCCTTTCATTAACATTGTCCTTGCTTTCATTTGCCTAGAGACTAGCATTTGTTAAGGTATGTAGTACTTTACACAAATGTTCCAATAATTGCAATATTTTATTTATTAGCATACCTAACTGTCTTCATATGTTGGACATTATAGATGTATGTCATCCAACATATGATCAATCACTGATCACATTCATGGCATTGCCTTTGATAACTTGACCAACATCCAGCATACAATCACTCAGGGCATTCATGGCATCCCTTTTTGTGCACATTCATCTTCTGTAGTAACTTGTTTAATTATGTGAATTGCTAATTTATCCAATACCCCCTCATTTGTCTTTCACTACAGAATTAAAGATAATTGTGTCTTTTCTTCTTTAATTTGTTTCCTCTACAATGATGTTTCTAAATCAACCCGGTTCAAAAATGCATACAAATGTAACTTGTATCTGACCAAAGTTATAGACATGACCAGACTTCTAGACATAACCAGACTTGTAGACATGACCAGACCTGTAGACATGACCAGACCTGTAGACATAACCAGACCTGTAGACATGACCAGACCTGTAGACATAACCAGACCTGTAGACATGACCAGACTTCTAGACATAACCAGACTTGTAGACATGACCAGACCTGTAGACATGACCAGACCTGTAGACATAACCAGACCTGTAGACATGACCAGACCTGTAGACATGACCAGACCTGTAGACATGACCAGACCTGTAGACATAACCAGACTTGTAGACATGACCAGACCTGTAGACATGACCAGACCTGTAGACATAACCAGACTTGTAGACATGACCAGACTTGTAGACATGACCAGACCTGTAGACATGACCAGACTTAGACATAACCAGACTTGTAGACATGACCAGACCTGTAGACATGACCAGACCTGTAGACATGACCAGACCTGTAGACATGACCAGACCTGTAGACATAACCAGACCTGTAGACATAACCAGACCTGTAGACATAACCAGACCTGTTGACATAACCAGACCTGTTGACATAACCAGACCTGTAGACAAAGTGTAATTAAAAGAAGCCACACAAACATAAAAAAAAAAAAAATGAAAAATAAAAAAATACACCTGATGCAATATATATATATGTATATATAGTTACTTGCGGGTCATCATCATTGCATTCTGAACATGTCCATATGTGCTCAGATCCCCTCATCAGCAATTCCCCATTCATATATATATATCTATCTAGCTATCTATTGTCTTTTTGAGCCGAAGACGGCACATAGGGCAGAACCACAATCTCAAAAACAGAAACCTTGCGTGCCAAAATGGCACATATTGCAGAGATCACTGCTTCTAAAATCTATGGTTCTGTTTCCATAACAATGCTTTTTACAACCATCTCCCTAGTCGCCTCTTACGACATGCCTGGAAGGTCACAGTGTCACTATTCTTTACTTCCCACATAATGAGACCCCGGTAACACACGGGAGTGTATATATATATATATATATATATATATATATATATATGAATCATCAGGCATTGGAAGGAGTAGACCACTATATATACCTATCTTGGTAGTAATATAAATCAAGAAGGTGAAACAAAGAAAGAGATCAGAAGCAGGATAGCAAAAACAGCAGCAAATGTTAAATACTTGGACAAAATATGGAGATCAAAAATACTAAGCAAGAAAAATAAAACTTAGAATATTCAACTCACATGTTTTATCAACCCTTACCTAACCATGTGAAAGCTGGAAAACAACAAAATAAATTGAGAGAAAACTAAATGCTTTTGAAGACAAATGCCTAAGAAGAATACTTTGTGTACAATGAAATGAATTCAAGACTAATTTTGAAATAAGAGAAATGGCCGTGCAACCAAAGATCTCATCTACAATTAGGAAGAGAAGATGGACATATGTTGGACATGTCCTGAGAAGAGACAAGAGAGTTCCAAAACAGGCTCTTCTATGGGAAACATCAGGAAAAAGTGGAAGACATAAAAAGACACTAAAAAGAACACTTATAAGTGAAGCTGACAGGCATAGACTCATTAGATAAGATCAAACATCTCGCCAAGAATAGAGATGGGTGATGAAAAACACTTTGAGCCCTATGTGATGTCTAGCGGCGCTGGATGGATCAAGATCAGACACAAACAGTGTTAACCTGTCATGAGATGTCATAAAAGTCACACAGGCAGCCACCAACTCATGACTAACACAAAACTGTAAAGTTTCATGATTAGAATCACTGACATATAATACGTGATTGGAGCAGCAGCTGTGACAACCCATAATTCACACTCTACGTAATCTCCTCCTCTTTATTCTTGACTATGGTCGCAACTCTTTAATTATAGAATTGCTTTGTTGCCTCAAACAGAATTATCTGACCTGAAACTGCGGAACTATGTGCCACCATCATATTCAAACTTGTGTATTTCCAATTAACTTAAACTTGTGTATTCCCAATTACCTCAAACTTGTGTATTCCCAATTAACTCAAACTTGTCAAAGAATAAATCCCATTGATGAAAGAATGTTGTACATAGTTGCAGCAACTGCTCTGTTTGTTAAAACAGTCACTCCATCTTTGTACTACAGCCACCACCACTGTACCAGACAATTTCATTAGCATATTGGTCACTTTTCTGATACCAGGAAAAACTTAGCACTGATGGCAGCCCCCAAGGTAATTTCTGAGAGTGGCATGTTAGTCTGATGATAACTTTTCTTGATGAAATCTGGCCTGAGCAGTGACATATAGTCCACACTCTTCTACTCTCTGTTCAATGTTCTTTCACATGCCATATATGAATATGTCAAGCAAAAGCAGCTTTCCAAAAAATGAGGAAGATACTATGCAATCCATTTTTGACAGTAGAAACAAAATAAAGAGTTCTTAAATGTTATGTAGAACCAGTTTTAACATATGGATGTGATTCATGGACAAAAGGACAACAGACAAGAAAATCACTGGAGTCTGTAGAAATGTGGTTTTACAGAAGAATGTTGAGAATACCATGGACAGCTAAGAAGAGTAATGAAAATGTTCTGAAAGAGGCCAAAGCAAAAAGAGAGCTAATTTCCAATATTAGGAAGAAACAATCATCATTTTTTTGGCCATGTAATGAGAAGAGAACAGCTGGAATATATTGTAACAACTGGGAAAATTGAGAGACGAAGAGAGAGAGGGAAGCAAAGAGAAAAGATACCAGACAACTTAAGAGAATGGCTCAGCAGAAGGTCAACAACAGAAATGATAGATAACTGTTGTGATCGAAAATTGTGGAGAGACATGATCACCTACGCCAGCAGGCTTGGTACTTGATGATGATGATGATATGAATATGGTAAGAAAAAAAGTCAAAGTAAAGATTCCCTTCCCAGCCTTGCTAGGCGTAGGGGAATATGATGTTAGTGACAATATTTTTCTATGACACTGCACAATTTTTGGCTGATGTGGTTGGTATCACGCCAGACCACCTTTACTTCCCAGAAAAATCTCTGGTACCCATTTTTAGAGGCTGGGTGAACCCCGGAGCCTTGTCAATCTGAAAAAAAACTACCACCTCTGGGGACAGAACCCAGACCCTTCTGATTAGGAAGCGAGCACACTAACCACTCAGCCATTTGAATATGGTACCTCACTTTTATTATCCATCTCTGATAGGGCTAGGTTTCAAAACATAATTACCTTGCGGTCAGGGTAAGTTCAGGGTGAAATATTCATTGTCTCTCTCTCTCTCTTTGTTTCTATGTGTGAATGTGTGGGTGCATGTATGAATGTGTAAGTGAGTGTGTGCATGTGTGAGGCACAAATATTCTAGCTTTAAGAGTTGGCATAGCTAATGTTTGTTACATGAAGACAAAGATAAGAGAGAGAGAGCAGAAGGAGTTAATGTCCATCAATGAGTCTTATCAACATGAGCAGAGTTGTCACAGTTCTCCAGCCAGATGCCCAAGTGCTGACACCATTAGTCACGAAGCCCTGCCTGCCTTATCAGCTCCAGCAACATCTGGGCCAACACATCCAGTCAGTCACTAGTTTGTTATGAGGACATCAGTCTAGAACACCAACAACTCCCAGCTGGAGGAGACATGCCACTAGTACATATCTTCTCATTTCATCGTTCTTTACATGACCTCGTCTTGTTTTGTTCACAGCTTTAAAAGAGAAATCTCATCTCACATGTTGTTAGTTACCTTTCTTGATCTTTAGTCAGAGTCCATGTTTGACATTGATAGCAAAGAGTTGGAATAAAGATAGAATTGATCAAGCTCTTCTTTGTTTCCATTGATACAGCAGGATGCTTTAAAATTGGTGACATTTGGTCAAATAACTTTGTTATCACATTGAATTATTGCTTCAATCTCTCTGTTAAGACTTCCATCCTCTGTAACTTTGTTATCACATTGAATTCTTGCTTCAATCTCTCTGTTAAGACTTCCATCCTCTGTAACTTTGTTATCACATTGAATTCTTGCTTCAATCTTTCTATTAAGATTTCAATCCTCTGTAACTTTGTTATCACAATGAATTCTTGCTTCAATCTTTCTATTAAGACTTCAATCCACTGTAACTTTGTTATCACAATGAATTCTTGCTTCAATCTCTCTGTTAAGACTTCCATCCTCTGTAACTTTGTTATCACATTGAATTATTGCTTCAATCTCTCTGTTAAGACTTCCATCCTCTGTAACTTTGTTATCACATTGAATTCTTGCTTCAATCTCTCTGTTAAGACTTCCATCCTCTGTAACTTTGTTATCACATTGAATTCTTGCTTCAATCTCTCTGTTAAGACTTCCATCCTCTGTAACTTTGTTATCACATTGAATTCTTGCTTCAATCTCTCTGTTAAGATTTCCATCCTTTGTAACTTTGTTATCACATTGAATTCTTGCTTCAATCTCTCTATTAAGACTTCCATCCTCTGTAACTTTGTTATCACATTGAATTCTTGCTTCAATCTCTCTGTTAAGACTTCCATCCTCTGTAACTTTGTTATCACATTGAATTCTTGCTACAATCTCTCTGTTAAGACTTCCATCCTCTGTAACTTTGTTATCACATTGAATTCTTGCTTCAATCTCTCTGTTAAGACTTCCATCCTCTGTAACTTTGTTATCACATTGAATTCTTGCTACAATCTCTCTGTTAAGACTTCCATCCTCTGTAACTTTGTTATCACATTGAATTCTTGCTTCAATCTCTCTATTAAGACTTCCATCCTCTGTAACTTTGTTATCACATTGAATTCTTGCTACAATCTCTCTGTTAAGACTTCCATCCTCTGTAACTTTGTTATCACATTGAATTCTTGCTTCAATCTCTCTGTTAAGACTTCCATCCTCTGTAACTTTGTTATCACATTGAATTCTTGCTTCAATCTTTCTATTAAGACTTCCACGCTCTGTAACTTTGTTATCACAATGAATTCTTGCTTCAATCTCTCTGTTAAGACTTCCATCCTCTGTAACTTTGTTATCACATTGAATTCTTGCTACAATCTCTCTGTTAAGACTTCCATCCTCTGTAACTTTGTTATCACATTGAATTCTTGCTTCAATCTCTCTGTTAAGACTTCCATCCTCTGTAACTTTGTTATCACATTGAATTCTTGCTTCAATCTTTCTATTAAGACTTCCACCCTCTGTAACTTTGTTATCACAATGAATTCTTGCTTCAATCTCTCTGTTAAGACTTCCACCCTCTGTAACTTTGTTATCACAATGAATTCTTGCTTCAATCTTTCTATTAAGACTTCCACCCTCTCTGTAACTTTGTTATCACATTGAATTCTTGCTTCAATCTTTCTATTAAGACTTCCATCCTCTGTAAAAACTCTACCCAGATATTACGACTCTTATCAATTCCGTAAACTCTCTGGTGTTTTTTCTCACTGCTTTGACACAGATCACATACAAACATCACATAATTACTGACATAAATCACAGACAAACATCATCATAATTGCTGACATAGATCACAGACAACCATCACATAATTGCTGACACAGATCACAGTCAACCATCACCTAATTGCTGATATAGATCACAGACAAATATCACATAATTACTGACATACATCACATAATTGATGGCATAGATCACATACGACATCACATAATTGCTGACACAGATCATAGTCAACCATCACCTAATTGCTGATATAGATCACAGACAAATATCACATAATTACTGACATACATCACATAATTGATGGCATAGATCACATACGACATCACATAATTGCTGACACAGATCACAGACAAACATCACATAATTGCTGACATAAATCACAGACAAACATTACAAAAACACAGACACATCCTCAAAGAGAGAGCACACACACACACACCGTGACATGATCTCGTCAACATGTTGCAATACTCGTCACTATCGCAACATCTCGGTATCTGTTCACGACAGTCACGTGGTATGACATTAGAAGTCAGGGGCGGCTACCACCTACATGAACCAGGCCCCTGGGCACTAAACCATAACCAAAATCTGGGATTTTATGTGAAATGCGATGAGACCCAGGGCTATACACCAGTAACTAGTGAAAGCCGCACGTTTGTTTTCGCCTGTAATGTCACCTACCATCTCTTGACATATCAAAATTCGAGCACGTTCTAAGAAACGGCCAAATGAAAATAGAAAACGTGTTAACATCAGGAGAGAGCATTCACCATGTCTGTGGTCATCAAATAACGAGAAGGGAGCAGGACACAGGTCCTACAGAAGATAGGTTCCGATCATTGCAGTGCAGGAAGTCAAGAACAGATAGATTGTGGTCAGTACTACCAGTGCACATCGAACGGACTCAATATGATCCGTGATATCACCATCGACAATCTCGAGAAAATCCAAGGAGTATCTAGGCCCGCGTGCATGAACTCCGTAGCACGGCTTGGCATCTACGGGGTGGGTAGGTTTCTGCTGACTACTTTTGTCCGGGGCAGCGGCCATATTTATGGCCTACTTTTTTCGATTCCTTAACGTGCGCGAGTCCACATGGGACCTCCTGTGTATCGCCATTTTCCGTGAGGGCTAGACATCGGAGTACCAAAGAGATCAGCGGAAGGTGACGTCATCAAGAAGCCACGGGATTCATTTTTCCTATTTGTGAAATATCACCACCGCTTCTGATGGTCTTTGAACTTAGGTCGTTCCTGTCCGTCCTACCTCTAGACTACATAGCCCCCCAGCAGATCTGAACAAACGATGAGAATTAAAGCAATAGAGACATGCTCGCCTCCGCCTGTAGGTACAGTACATGCTGATACCGTTTTCATCGTAGCCTCGTTCGTCTGGGCCCTGCAAGAAAGTATCAAAGACTAGGCCCTGCTGGACGTTACTTGGATCGTCCATGCGGCCTGACCGACACAATACAGTGCTCATCGAAATGTGCCTATCAGTTTTATTCCTAATGAAAAATTGTCTCCCGAGCATCAGTCAAGGAGACAATGCTGCGACAACATGAAACTACTGTTAACACAGGCACAACGCCAGGCCGCCCGTCTTTCTTCCCTACTAAAATCTCCAGTACTCAAGGCTCGGTGAACCTAGAAACTGTAGATCTGGATCGAACCTGAACCTATTATCTTCAACATACCAGTTCACTAATCGGTGTTCTATAGGGAGACACGGAGAGATGGAGGAAAAGGGAGCGATAGAAAAAGAGTGTGCACGCGGGGGAAATAGTGTGTTAGAGTGAGAGATATGCAGAGTGTGTGAGAGGGAGTTAGTGAGAGAGAGAGAGAGAGAGAGAGAGAACTATACAAAAATGTAAAAAAAAAAAACAACGGGCGCCTAAAATTGAATATAACTTGTGAGTGAGCCTCCTACTATAGGGAGCCAGATTCATCGAGACATCTCTCTACCTGCCGGACACCCGGAATATGAGTACAGATACAGATAGCTTACAATTCTATAACAGACATCTTCTTTCAAGCAGAACGGCAACCAAAACTAACAAAGCAGTTCCAAACAACTGAGACATGAAGACGGAATCACCGGGCCGCTAGGAACTAAACAATGACAGTGCAACGCAATTTACTAAATAAATGACGCAGACATCCACGTTGTCCATCGTTTACTGCCATAACTGTTGATTGTTCAAAGAAAAATAAACTCCCAAGCTTTAAAATAACTGAGCGTGTCATGATTAAAAGGTAGTGTAGACTGATCCACAAGGGAGGGGGAAGAGTAAGCCGTGTAGGGAGGTTATCATTACAGCTTTGTTCACAATTACCCCCAGCTCTAGTGTGGAAGTCTTTGAAATGTGCATTTATAGAAGAATAAGAAGAATTGAATGGAAAGAAAATAAAACAAACGATGAAATCTTAACATAATTAAAAATATAAAAAATTTAAGCACAATTCAAACAAGACAAATGAGATTTTCGGGGCATGTTAAAAGACATAACACCCTACTAAAAGTAATCTTGGAAGGGAAAATACAAGGTAAAAGAGACAGAGGCAGACCAAGACTAACGTGGACGAGTAACATTAAAAAATTGACAAGTCAGCCTATGACAATCTGCACCATCAAAGCAAGAGAGAGAGAGAGAGCGGACTGGCGCTCCATGGTAGCCAACCTTCGATGCGGAGACGGCACTCAATGATGATCAAGCTCTGTTAAGGTTAGCATCCACTAACAGGTATGTCGTGATGAGCGTGTGCAGGCTGGTCGTAGGAGGAGACAGAGGAATAAGAAAACGAGGGATTAGAAAGAGGAATAAGAAAACGAAGGAGAAAAATGGGGAGTGGAATAATTTAAAAAAAAAAACGAAGGAGAAGGGAGAAAACAAAGAAAAAAAAAGAAACAAGACAGAGTAGAAAACAATCGTTTGTAAAGAGCTTACTATTTGAGTTCTCATTATGAGATGCCATGCCCGGCTGACTGCAATCGGGACTCTTCATTTCTCAAAGACGTCACCGTTTCTCATCAATTCCACAGTTGATATCTTTTTGCGTTACATTTTTTTTTAACTACCTAGTTTCTTTTCTCGTTGTCTTACTCTTTTTTTTTTTGTTTACGTTTTATAATACTGTCTTGATCAATTGAATACTATGGTGTCTCTCAATCGCTAGAGAAGCCGGCATTTCTTGAGTGGTTTTACAACTGATGGGGTGCCGTGATAACTCAGTGGTTAGTGGACTGGACTACAAAGGACATGGGGTAGGGTTCGATCAGAACCGATCACCCGGCTTCCGGGTTCACCCAGCCTTAAATGGGTACCCGATTTTTTTCTGGGAAAGTAAAACAGCACGGGCGTAATACCGACCACATTACCCCAAAAATCATGTGCTGAAGGTCTGTAAAATATAGAGTCACTAACACCATATTTCCCTATACGCCACTTGGCGTGACGGGGGCACTTTACTTTTTTTACTTTTACAACTGATGAGATGGCTGCATAGAAATGTCGCGGATTTACTTCATTTTGTAAGAAATATTACACCATAAAATATGTTTATCTCCGAAGTTGGAGAATACCTGCCTGTATGGCGAAGGTGACCTGAGCACACGGCAGAAAGTAATATTCTCGTAAGTAAATTTAAATCCCTGGGGGTGGTGCGGCGGCGTCTCGCTAGAGATATAACGCTGGCAAGCAAACAAAGGAAACCTATCTTGGAAGTAACTACTAATTACCTTTAAACAGGATAACCATTATTGAGGAAATACCAGGTTTCCTAGCAAGTGAGACATTAACAAAGATAGGCTGCACAAGATGCGTTTTTTTTTCTTGGATGTAAAACAACCTGCGCTAAAAATCTGGATTTAATCTCGGTAATGTGTCCTCTATCCGACTAACTTGTTAATAACAGACATAGCTTTAAAATAAATGCATCGCATCAAAAAAGAAAGGGGGGGGGGGAAGAAAACATATACGAGCTCGAAATTAGTTATTAAACACCTACCAACAGGCCTTTGGTGAGAAAGAACAGACGGATCGATGCCCTATCGCTGGCTTAGTTTCCGCAACTACTATGATCACTATCAGCAAAACGCATTTCGTTAACTCGGATCTGGGGAAGGAGCATATGGCGCTCGTACACTGCTCGCTGGGGATAGACGAGTTGGCTTCTGTGTGTAGGTGTGCTCATTATCTCGTGTCCATAATGACAATGTTATTTGTAAAACTCAATCTACGAGACTGATAGCGAGGGTTAAACTGATCACAGCTCTCCAGATTTGTGACGAGATGTTTGAATCTGTTTCAAGGATGTTTGAAACAAATCCTCCTGCAGAGCTCGCGGTCCCCTGTGGGCCAAGCCCAGAGGAAGGTAACATCTGGTCTAAGTGTGTGCTTGAACAAATACATCAACGCACGTTTAAACTTCGACAGTAACAAAGCTCATTGGATGGGGGCTGGCTGGTGGGGCGATAGCAAGAAATACATGCATGGACTGACTGGTAGGCAAAGTGATAACAAATACATGCATGGACTGACTGGTAAGCAAAGTGATAACAAATACATGCATGGACTGACTGGTAGGCAAAGTGATAACAAATACATGCATGGACTGACTGGTAGGTAAAGTGATAACAAGAAATACATGGATGGACTGACTGAAAGGCAAAGTGATAACAAGAAATACATGCATGGACTGACTGGTAGACAGACAAAATATCACCCAAAAAAATCACAAAGAATATGGATTAATTAAATATTAGAAACACTAGGAAACATAACAGCTGGGGAGGTCAACAGATGAAGAAAATACCGCAAATTTTATCGCAAAAATAACAGCTGGGGAGGTCAACAGATGAGGAAAATACCGCAAATTGTATCTCAAACATAACAGCTGGAGAGGCCAACAGATGAGGAAAAGACCGGAAATTGTATCTCTAACATAACAGCTGGGAGGTCAACAGATGAGAAAATACCGCAAATTGTATCTCAAACATAACAGCTGGGGAGGTCAACAGAAGAGCAAAAGACCGCAAATTGTATCTCAAACATAACAGCTGGGGAGGTCAACAGATGAGGAAATACCGCAAATTGTATCTCAAACATAACAGCTGGGGAGGTCAACAGAAGAGCAAAAGACCGCAAATTGTATCTCTAACATAACAGCTGGGGAGGTCAACAGATGAGGAAAATACCGCAAATTGTATCTCAAACATAACAGCTGGGGAGGTCAACAGAAGAGCAAAAGACCGCAAATTGTATCTCAAACATAACAGCTGGGGAGGTCAACAGATGAGGAAAATACCGCAAATTGTATCTCAAACATAACAGCTGGGGAGGTCAACAGAAGAGCAAAAGACCGCAAATTGTATCTCAAACATAACAGCTGGGGAGGTCAACAGAAGAGCAAAAGACCGCAAATTGTATCTCAAACATAACAGCTGGGGAGGTCAACAGAAGAGCAAAAGACCGCAAATTGTATCTCCTCTCCACGCTGAAAGACAAATTAGACGGTAGGAGGAGGAAGAAGTAGAACGTCAATTTTACTGGCTGTACCCGCATGCTGGATCCCCTCCAATCAGTCCACTCCTTGAACTCATCCAAAGCACACGTTAATAAAGTTAACCTGTTCCTCCCAGACAAGCAAAGATGGACTGCTCCCTGCAGCGTTTCCTTCTGGGGAGTTCTCAAAGCTTACTTGAATGTTTTAACAACTTGTAGTTGACTTTGGCAGGACACGTTAACTTCAAGTGAAAACACTCGCTACCGTTAAACTAGTCCAAGCCCCCAGGGTGACTGGATCAGCACTGTTTACTTCACACCGAGGTCTTACTGCGTACGCTAAATTTGTGAGTTCTGCGGATGCAGACTGTACACAATAGAATATTAAACAAACAGGAAACGATATACAGAGTATTGGAGGCAGGAGGCAATCTGATCGCCAGATGTTCTATCCCTGTTTACATGTACGGTCTAACCATCATCATGTCGCATGCCCTTTGTAGAACGCTGCATTCACCACAGCCCGTATCTCTGTCTCTAGCCAGATCTCCCACAGAACATTGCATTCATCACAGCCGGTATTAAAGTATATCTGTCTCTAGTCAGATCTTCTACAGAACGTTGCATTCATCACAGGCGGTATTAAAGTATATTTGTCTCTAGCCAGATCTCCCACAGAACGTTGCATTCACCACAGCCCTTCTGAAAGAATCTCTGTCTCTAACCAGATCTCCCACAGAACATTGCACTCATCACAGCCCGTCTGAAAAAAATCTGTCTCTAGCCAGATCTCCCACAGAATGTTGCATTCATCATAACTTGTGTGAAAGAATCTCTGTCTCTAGCCAGATCTCCCACTTGTTCTGTTGTCATGTTCAAGGTCTCCTTGATGTCTTGAAAGCACCTCCTTCTTGGTCTGCCCCTGATGCATCATCCTGAAACCATGCCTTCCATTATTATTCTTTACAAACCCGGTGTGTCTTTTGACGTGACCATAGTATTTTAATTTCCTCTGTCGAATGGTGTTTATAAGCCAATTCTTTTTCATGTTTAAATCATTTAATACGTCTTCATTGCTCTTTTCATTATCCAAGGTATCTTACAGATTTGTCTGTATCATCTTGTTTCGAATGAAATGTACTGCCCAACAGCTTCCTGATACACTAAGAGGGTGGGCCCACTTGGATCACACTATAAAGAGTTTTCCTTCTGTTGCATTTTAAAGTCTTGATATCAGCCGATACATTCAATGTCTTGAACTAATTAGTTGAGTCAGTTCACAGAAAGTTATCTTCCACGGAGCTAAATTAATGTTAAAAGTAAATTATAAATTAGTTTACAGAAAACTGTCATGATTTTATTTGATGTTCTAATTCACTTTACAATTAGCAACAACAAAACGGTCATCTTCTATTTCCTCTTTCCTTCTTCACTTGCCTTTCAGCGTTGAGGAGAGATATAATTTGCGGTCTTTTGCTCTTCTGTTGGCCTCTCCTGCTGTTATGCTTCCTAGTGTTTCTAATATTCCATTAATCCAACTTTTGCTCTTCTGAAGGCCTCTCCTACTGTTATGTTTCCTAGTGTTTCTAATATTCCATTAATCCATATTTTGCTCTTCTGTTGACCTCTGCTGCTATCATGTTTCCTAGTGTTTCCAATATTTCATTAACCCATCTTTTGCTCTTCTGTTGGCCTCTGCTGCTGTTATGTTTCCAAAATTCCACCTTTTGTTCTTCTGTTAGCCACTGCTGCTGTTATTGTTCCTCGTGCTTCTAATATTCCATCAATCCATCCTTTTCATGGTCGGCTCCAGAGTCTGGTTTTCTTGCAACATTTAATAGAGCCTCATTGTGTTTTTATTTTATTACATGTCTCAACTAATGTATCTGTTGTTTCTTTATGTATTCCGTGGCGGGTGTTACTCCCATATTTCTTCTCAGTTCTTCATTTCTTATGATCTTATCTCTCAGGCTGTTCCCTGTCATTCATCTAACACATTTCATCTCGGTAGTGGTTTTCCGTATTGTTCTTGCATCTAGGGTCCAGGACCGGCATTGGTAGCACAAACTTGGAATAAATATCGTGTTGTAGAGTCACTGTGATTGAACTAATATCAGGTATAAAATCAGTCCATATAAAACTGTAATGACTGAATTTAATTAAAGCCCCAAGCTAAGTTTAAACTCATTCCTCTTACAACTGGCATCAATGAATGTAATTAACGTCCTAAATAACTCTCAAATGAGCCCTCAGAAAATGTTGATATTTAACAGAATCAGTGAAACAAGTTTGGCAAGAGCAAATAATACAATCACTGGCTTCATTTTCTTTCTTATCTCAGATAACATATCTGGGTACACGTTACAAGATGAATTTGAGTTGTTACATTGGAACAATTGGAATTTGGGTTATTGGTGAACAATGTGAAGTTTAGTTATTTTGTAAGTGTGAATTTGACTTATTGGTGAACAGTGTGAAGTTGAGTTATTTTTTTAGTGTGAATTTGAGTTTTTGGTGAACAGTGTGAAGTTTAGTTATTTTTTTAGTGTGAATTTGGGTTATTGGTGAACAGTGTGAATTTGGTTTACTGATGAACAGTGTCAATTTTGTTTACTGATGAACAGTGTCAATTTGGTTTACTGATGAACAGTGTGAATTTGGTTTACTGATGAACAGTGTCAATTTGGTTTACTGATGAACAGTGTCAATTTGGTTTACTGATGAACAGTGTCAATTTGGTTTACTGATGAACAGTGTCAATTTGGTTTACTGATGAACAGTGTCAATTTGGTTTACTGATGAACAGTGTCAATTTGGTTTACTGATGAACAGTGTCAATTTGGTTTACTGATGAACAGTGTCAATTTGGTTTACTGATGAACAGTGTCAATTTGGTTTACTGATGAACAGTGTCAATTTGGTTTACTGATGAACAGTGTCAATTTGGTTTACTGATGAACTGTGTCAATTTGGTTTACTGATGAACAGTGTCAATTTGGGTTATAGATGAATCATGTGTTCACTATTTGGGCTATTGTTAGTATTTAAAATTTGAGGAAGGCTTAAACAAGAAAATAAGAAGGCATAAACAGGAAAATAAGAAGGCATAAACAAGAAAATAAGAAGGCATAAACAAGAAAATAAGAAGGCATAAACAAGAAAATAAGAAGGCTTAAACAAGAAAATAAGAAGGCATAAACAAGAAAATAAGAAGGCTTAAACAAGAAAATAAGAAGGCTTAAACAAGAAAATAAGAAGGCTTAAACAAGAAAATAAGAAGGCTTAAACAAGAAAATAAGAAGGCATAAACAAGAAAATAAGAAGGCTTAAACAAGAAAATAAGAAGGCTTAAACAAGAAAATAAGAAGGCTTAAACAAGAAAATAAGAAGGCTTAAACAAGAAAATAAGAAGGCTTAAACAAGAAAATAAGAAGGCTTAAACAAGAAAATAAGAAGGCATAAACAAGAAAATAAGAAGGCTTAAACAAGAAAATAAGAAGGCTTAAACAAGAAAATAAGAAGGCTTAAACAAGAAAATAAGAAGGCTTAAACAAGAAAATAAGAAGGCATAAACAAGAAAATAAGAAGGCTTAAACAAGAAAATAAGAAGGCATAAACAAGAAAATAAGAAGGCTTAAACAAGAAAATAAGAAGGCTTAAACAAGAAAATAAGAAGGCTTAAACAAGAAAATAAGAAGGCATAAACAAGAAAATAAGAAGGCTTAAACAAGAAAATAAGAAGGCTTAAACAAGAAAATAAGAAGGCTTAAGCAAGCAAAACGTAAGAAATTACTAGAAAGTATTAAGCAACAGAAGATAAAATAACATTTAAAAAAGCATTCTATTCAGGAAATCACTAGTACATAATGATGAAAGAAGTCAAAAATAGGTGCAGTCATATTTGCCTACATCCCTGGATATGCAGGGAGAATGGGGAAATGAAAGAGCAGACAGGCTGGCTAGCTTGTCTGTCGTTAAAGAGGGTCAACCAATGGAACTGGCGGGCATCATTAATGTCCTTTGAGATGTGGGAAGGGCACAGGATGAAGGAGATGAGAGTAAATATGGGTTCATCCAGAAACGAGAGACTTAGTTGGGGTATAAGAGGACTTATCAACCAGGGGGCCTGGGTAGCCTAGTTGGGAAAACCACCTGACTGGACTACCGACGTTCGGACAACCCGTGTTTGATTCCTGCTAGGAGCAGTGCGAGTTGTACTCGTGGTTGGAAAAAAAAATACCCCCACAGTCGACCCTGCCGTTGGCAGAAATGGATACCAGTGTATTACCCTGGGAAGGTGAGGAACAACGTGAGTTTCGATGCTTGAAGCGACACTATCCAGAAGTCTCCAAGCACTTCTGGATAGGTGGCCGAGCACATATGGGTGGAAACTCACGTGCTGAGATGTCGGTTCAAGTCTCGTACTTGACCTTTACCTTTATCAAGCAACACAGAACTGGAGTCATCAGTCACTGGACGCTGCAGGACTTGCAGAGGAGGGGGGATCTGAGGACCTATATTCATAGTGCAATGATAATACCCCATAAATAATTCGATGAAAACTAAACACATGAATTTCTGAACGTATGAAACAAGTGACAATATAAACATTATACTTACATCATTGAAGAACAGTGGCTGTGGGTATCCTTTGCTGGAGATGGGCGAGGAATGCCTAAATGATGACTGTCTGATGGGGCTGGATGGTGCTGACCGCTGAGGACTCTGGCTGCCATCGCTGTCGCTGCCTGAACTACCTGGAGGGGTTGGTGGAAGAACTATGGAGTCCAGGTTCACTGTGGGCACAGGTGAGAGATAGGTTGCAATCACTTCATTTGTTTCATAATGAACAAGTCAGGGCTCATTGTTAACAGGTAAGGGCTCATTGTGAACAAGTTAGGGTTCATTGTGAACAGGTCAGGGTTCATTTTGAACAGGTCAAGGTTCATTGCAAACAGGTCAAGGCTCATTGTGAACAGGTCAAGGTTCATTGCGAACAGGTCAAGGCTCATTGTGAACAAGTTAGGGTTCATTGTGAACAGGTTAGGGTTCATTGTGAACAGGTCAGAGTTCATTGTGAACAGGTAAGAGCTCATTGTGAAAAAGTCAAGGCTCATTGTGAACAGGTCAGGGCTCATTGTGAACAAGTTAGGGGTCTTTGTCTACACATCAGGGCTCATAATGAGCAAGTTAGGGCTCATAATGAACAAATTAGAGCTCTTATTGAACAAGTTAGGCATCTTAGTGAACAAGTTATTCAAATCATTGTGAACAGGTCAAGAGTCCTAATGAACAAGTCAGGGCTCATAATGAACATGTCAGGGCTCTTAGTGAACAAGTCAGGGCTCTTGTGAACAAGTCAGGGCTCTTAGTGAACAAGTTAGGGCTATTAGTGAACAAGCCAGGACTCTTAGTAATCAAGTCAAGGCTACAATGAACAAGTTAGTGCTCTTAGTGAACAGGTTAATGCTCGTAGTCAACAAGTTCAGGCTATTAGTGAAGAATTTAGGGCTATTAGTGAACAAGTCAGGGCTCTTAGTGAACAAGTCAGGGCTCTTAGTGAACAAGTCAGGGCTCTTAGTGAACAAGTTAAGGCTCGCAGTCAACAAGTTCAAGCTATTAGTGAACAAATCAGGGCTCTTAATGAACAAGACAGGGCTCTTAGTGAACAAGTCAGGGCTCTTAGTAAACAAGCCAGGGCTCTTATAGTCCGTTCAGATTCGTTTGCCAAGATGTTATGATTTATAATTCAAAAAGTTCTTGATGATTTCACATGATTTTTGGCATACGGTGTTAAAATGTACATGTCACGAGATCATATGTGTTACTCGATGTCTAGCTATAACGGTTTTCTTAAAGCGGCGAATTCCTTTGATCTTTGCCCATGTAACTATTATTTTGACCCTAATCAAAATGTTTTACAGTAATCTAGTGCAACGATGACCCATAGGCGTGTCCATAAAATTTTACTTGGTGGCAAGTATACAAATTTTAAATTATATATAGAACTTTTGTTCGTAGAGTCAATTTGATATAGTTCCATGCTCTTGGTGTGAGTTTCCCAAATGTTGTCGCTGCCTTTCAAATACGTACATTTAGTTCTTCATCTAAGGAAAGTGTGGCTGTAATAGTGGATCCAAGATAGCTGAACTTCTGTACTGACTCAAGCAGGCTTCCATTCAAAGTAATGGTTGTTGGTTTGCTTATAACATATTTTTGATTGCTTGGGTGGTCTTGAACAATAAACTGTTTAACAAATCAACTAGGAAATTTTGCAAATCAAACTATTTATCTGTAGACTTAATCAGAGTAATGATCATTCAGAATCAGACGAGTCAAATAGGTCGATTACTGCTTTCGGCTGAACAAACAACAAACCATCCTTTTTCCAATATTCCTCTTCTTGTCGTAACACATGATCCTCACATTTTACCCAGTAGTCTTTATTTATATTTGATAGAGCCTGATTTGTAAGTGTCTCAACATCGCATAATTTGAAAGTTTTATTTGTATATGTTACGTGTCCTTTAACTTTTGCCCAAACTAGTTCTATAGGATTTAAGTGTGCATGATATGGAGGTAGTCTCAAACATCTATGGCCATGTTCTTGAATTAACTTGTCTATTTTAAATATCTTTGTACGTTGTGTCTGTTTTACAAGGCTAAGCAATTCGGGTTTCAAGTAGCTGTTGTTAACTTGTATGTGTTCTTTTATGAGCCACGTTTTGATTGCATCTTTTGTACTTGATGATGTTGGGATTCTATCTTCTACGTTAACTACGTTATGGTATGAAGCATTGTCCATTATCAGACAAGAAGGTCGATCTAATATTGGAAGGATACTTTTCTCGATCCAGTCTTTAAATATGTGCCCATTCATTTCGGAGTGGTAGTCTCTATTGTCTATGGATTTTGAAATGAAAACGAGATGAGCATTCTGCAACAACCCATTATGTCTGCTACCTGCATGTGCAACTATCAAACGTTGCCCTTTACTGCTTGGTACTGATCTTTTAATACTTCCATCTGCTAACTGCCATTCCTTTTCATTTGTATGATGAGAGTTGATCCAAGTTTCATCTAAATAAACAATATCATAATCATTTTCGCGCATTTCCTTCACTTCATGTAAATACTTGCTTCTAAGAGCTACTAGATGTGGCTTCTCACAAATAATGTTTTTTCCACCAGCATACTTTCTAAAGGTGAAGCCTGCACTTCTTAATATTTTCCATAATGAAGTTTTTGATATTTCAATGTCGTTGTTAGTTTTCAGCCAAAGCTTCAACTTTCTAAGTGTCACTTCTTCATTTATATCAAACATTCGACAGATTTCTCTTTTTACTAGGTCCTTATCAAAACTGTCTAACGTTTCTTTCCTTCCTTGCTTTCTTGCATTTGTTGGCAATAAATATCCGCTTCCTTTAACTATTCGATCAAATGAACCTTTACACAAACCTAAAATATGCATTGTTCTCTTCTCAGGGTTTGATAAAGAACAATAAAGATGTCCCTTTTTACGCTCTCTGCAGAAGTATTGATAAATCTTTATAGCAATGTTATGCTCAGTAAAATATTTTGCCTTTATATTCATTCTCATATAGACTTGCAGAAGATAATATGGATAGTGCCGCCTCCTTTCTGTAAATATTGAGATTTGCCTCTGAATTATGACTCGAACTCGAGTCTACGGCCGTGATTTTGACGTCACATAATTTCCGGTTTCGGCTAAAATGTCATTTTGTGCTAAACGGGAAATTTCATATGTAACATTTCTTTATAAAAATTTATAGTGGAAACATAACTATTTTAGGACGGTGCGCATTCAGCCGTGAAGGTCATGCCTATATGTTAAAGAATCAGCTGTGAGATGTAAGCATCTACATAATCCCGCCGGTGTTTATAATATCGATTAACTTTTTTTAAATATAGGTTAAATAAGGCATCTTTGAAACTGGATCACATTTCTTTGATAAAAAAATATTTTTATAGCGACATTAGTATTCTAAACCTAACTTCAAAAGATCAATGCAAATGAACAATAAGTTTTTGAAAAAAATAAATTAATGTCTAGGCAAACGAATCTGAACGGACTATAGTAAACAAGTCAGGGCTATAATGAACAAGTTAGTGCTCTTAGTGTACAAGTTAAGGCTCATAGTCAACAAGTCCAGGCTATTAGTGAACAAGTTAGGGCTCTTATTGAACAAGTTAGTGCTCCTAGTAAACAAGTCCAGGCTATTAGTGAACAAGTTAGGGCTCTAAGGGTCTCCATTCATGTGCAAGCACTGTGTTATCATCTTATTACACAATTGAAGTTACACAGTGTGTTGCACTTCATGCTCTTAACCAATTCTCACCAGCATGTAGTTTTTGTGGAACAGCTTCCCAATTGTGTTGGCAGGTTTCCACGCATGAACAACTCAATTGCGCTAGTTCTTGTTTTGAACACATTATTTTGTTTGTCAAACAATTAGTTCAGTGTTTTCTGCTATGTTTGTTGTAGTTTGTGAATTTAGCCCACCTGTTTGTTCAAAGTATCGCTGCCTGTATTTTTGTAATGTTCACATTTTTCACTGCCTGTGGTATGAATCGAACCCATGACGTTTTTGTCTAAAAGCCAATGTACTACTTCTATCTATCTATCTATTGTCCTTTCGAGCCGAAGACGGCACATAGGGCCGCACCACAATCTCAAAATCAGAAACCTTGCGTGCCAAAATGGCACATATTGCAGACATCACTGCTTCTAAAATCTATGGCTCTGTTTCCATAACAATATTTTTTACAATGACAGCTTCTCAAGCCATCGATCAACCTCCTTAGTCACCTCTTACGACATGCTTGGAAGGGCACAGTGTCACTATTCTTTACTCATAATGAGGCCCCGGTTACACACGGGAAGTACTACTTCTAGAGCACTCAAAATTTTGTTCATTTTTATATGTTTTATAATATATATACATCATTTGAATGCATCTCATCTACCTTAGAACAATAAAATCTAACTATCTTTTGTTGGATTAAGTATTGTCTATATCTACAATGTCATTTCTTGTAAACAAAATTTTTTTTGTTTTTTTTATTCTTGCAGTGGCTCATATAGTTTTGTCTGTAGTGTTGTATCTATGGGCCAATGGGTTTTTCTCAGTCTACTATATTCAGTACAGTCTTGAAGTAAGTGTTCAGCAGTCTGGGGTGTCTGTCCACATGTACATGTAGTTGAGTTGGCAATCTTGAATTTTGTACAGATATGACTGTGGAGTCAATTGTGTCCTGTTCTAAGGTATATAATGATAACTTGTTACTAACTATGAGAAATCAAATAAACATTTATATATCAGTTATTACTAGAGAAAGTGGATATCAAAATTGAAGGAATAGACCTGGAGACAGTTCAAAACTACAACTACCTTGGACATACTATAACCAGTGATGGAAAATGTAAAACTGAAATAAACAAAAGAATAGAAATGGCAAAAAGTAATTTTAATGCCATGAAAAATATACTAACATCAAAACAAATAACGCTAGGGCTAAAACTAAGAATAGCAAATTGTTATATCTTCTCAACACTCCTGTACGGTACAGAAACATGGACATTAGACAAGAAAACAGAACAGAAAATTGGAGCCTTTGAAATGTGGATTTCTAGAAGAATATGTAAAATTGGATGGAAAGAAAAGAAAAGAAAACAAACGATGAAGTCTTAAAACAACTACAAATTAAAAGAGAACTACTAAATACAATTCAAAGAAGACAAATACAATTTTTGGGACATGTTAAAAGATACAACAGTCTACTAAAGTAATCTTAGAAGGGAAAATATAAGGTGAAAGAGGCAGAGGCAGACCAAAACTAACATGGATGAGTAACATCAAAAGATGGACAGGTCAGCCCATGACAATCTGCACCATCCAAGCAAGAGAGAGAGCGGAATGGCGCTCCATGGTAGCTAACCTTCGATGCGGAGACGACACTTGATGATGATGATGATTGCTAGAGCCAAAGTAAGAGGAAGGAAAATGAGTGAGAAAGTTGGGAGAAGGTAACAACGAGCTTCCTACCAGTTTGTTCATGTACTTGGTCTAAGCATTCCACTGGTTCCTGCTTGATGTGTGTGGTTTGGAAGCTGATGTTCTCTGTAGTGAAGAATGGTGATGCTGTGGAGAATGCTGGTGTTGATGTTGTGGTGACAATGATTGTCGGCTGGCGAGTGACGCTGAATGTGGAGGCTGTGGTGCCGGATGTGAGAAATATTTCAGGACTGGTGATTTCACACTTAACAGGGGATGTTGATGTGGGCTTTGTGGTCAAATCCAGGGCAGATGCGTTTGAGAACAAGTCGGAATCAATATCTGTGGATGAAACAGAAAAATGGGCTTGTATTAATTTATTGATAATATTAAAATAAAGTAACAGAAAATAAAATCATCATCAGTTACCAAGCCTGCTGGTGTGGGTGATAACGTCCCTCCACAACCTTCGATCTCGACAGTTATTTACCATTTCTGTTGTTGACCTGCCAAACCATTCTCTTAAGCTGTCTGGTATCTTTTCTCTTTAAACATAACATAATTAAACCTAAAACCTCAAATGAGAATGGTAGAGTGACAGCTTTGAGGAGATAAAGGCAGCACTAAGACAAAATCCATAGCTGCATCACTTGGTTTTTATTAGAGGAACTCAACAACACCCTAGCATCAAACTAAAACAACAGAACCAGATAGATAAATCAAAAGTCTGACTTCCTTGTGCTCCAGTCATGTTTATACCCATCCCCTCTCCTTAAAAGCTCATCTGTGAAGCCAGTCATAGAAGAGCAAATAATTGTTGGTTGAGTCAAGAGAAATTCCCTGCCAGGAATATATAGAACAACAACAACTTAAATGGTTTGGCCACCTGGTTAGAATGAATCCTTATCAATCACCATCAAGGGCATTCTTCTCGAGAATACATGGAAAAAGACCAAGAGGTAGACCCAGAAGAAGATGGATAGATGCAGTGACAGAGACATGTAACAACAAAGGAAAATCACTAATTCAGACAGTTCGAGCAGCTCAAGAACGACAAATGATTTAAACCACGACACCTTTTAGGTATCAGTGAAAAGAGAAAAGAAGAAAGAAGAAGAGTCAAGAGAAATAAATTAGAGCGGTAGAGTCAGGAGAAATAAATCAGAGTCACTGAAGTGGAGATAATTGTTGGTAGAGTCATGAGCAAAAAATCAAAAAGAACACCGTGAATGAATTATGGTTTCAACAAACATAATAGAAAAATGGTTTTGATAGGTAAAGAGATTGTGGATTGTTTAACTATCACCATGAGATAGAAGTATGAGCCAGCGCTGACAGTCCTCTCACAACAGATCAAATCTGACACCATACAACATTGTCAACTAGTAGATGTTTTGTAAAGTCAGGGGTCCCCCCCTTCCCATTCGCCAGCTTTCACCTCTGGTGAAGTCCTTAGGAACCCCATTTAGCATGTTACTCCATTTCTCCCTTCCGAGGTCGATGAGTAATTGACATTTCAACCCCGGACCTCTCTGCTGAGACCAGGGGTGGTTGCTGCAGAGAGAATTCACAAATAAAAATCCCAACTGGTGCTGCCGGGATTTGAACTCTGTCTCGACCTCTCTGTCTCGAGACCAGCAACTTGCCTGAGACCAACCAGTTCCCAAGTCAGGTTTTATTTCTACGAATGTGATCTTCTATCATAGCCTGTGAGGTACATAGCCTCTAGAGTTTATTGACAGATAGTTTGATGCATTGGGCTACATTCCTAACGTTACAGTGCAACATTATTCTCACTATGAGGACGTTACAGACTGACCAGTTCGGAAACAACAAAAGGGGAAGGCAATCCAGTACTCACAAATGCCAATTTGAAGTCGGATGTATTGGGCCTTTCAATAAAAAACAACTCAACACATCTACGCCCACTCAATGGTCATAGCGCGAAAAGGGAAGACAAGTCAATTTTGAAGAAAAGTAGAAGTTGGCAACTGAAATAACAAAGATGTTTGATTGGTTGTTTGATTAACTGGTGGGGTTGTTTGATTAACTGGTGGGGCTCTTTGGTTAACTGGTGGGGTTGTTTGGTTAACTGGTAGGGTTGTTTGGTTAACTGGTGGGGTTGTTTGGTTAATTGGTGGGGTTGTTTGATTAACTGGTGGGGTTGTTTGGTTAACTGGTGGGGTTGTTTGGTTAACTAGTGGGGTTGTTTGATTAACTGGTGGGGTTGTTTTGATTAACTGGTGGGGTTGTTTGATTAATTGATGGAGCTCTTTGATTAACTGGTGGAGTTGTTTGATTAATTGGTGGAGCTCTTTGATTAACTGGTGGGGTTGTTTGATTAATTGGTGGAGCTCTTTGATTAACTGGTGGGGTTGTTTGATTAATTGGTGGAGCTCTTTGATTAACTGGTGGGGTTGTTTGGTTAACTGGTGGGGTTGTTTGGTTAACTGGTGGTGTTATTTGATTAACTGGTGGGGTTGTTTTGATTAACTGGTGGGGTTGTTTGATTAATTGGTGGAGCTCTTTGATTAACTGGTGGGGGTGTTTGATTAATTGGTGGAGCTCTTTGATTATCTGGTGGGGTTGTTTCATTAACTGGTGGTGTTGTTTGGTTAACTGGTGGGGTTGTTTGGTTAACTGGTGGGGCTCTTTGGTTAACTGGTGGGGTTGTTTGGTTAACTGGTGGGGTTGTTTGGTTAATTGGTGGGGTTGTTTGATTAACTGGTGGGGTTGTTTGGTTAATTGGTGGGGTTGTTTGATTAACTGGTGGGGTTGTTTTGATTAACTGGTGGGGTTGTTTGATTAATTGGTGGGGTTGTTTGATTAATTGGTGGAGCTCTTTGATTAACTGGTGGGGTTGTTTGATTAATTGGTGGAGATCTTTGATTAACTGGTGGGGGTGTTTGGTTAACTGGTGGGGTTGTTTGGTTAACTGGTGGGGTTGTTTGATTAACTGGTGGTGTTGTTTTGATTAACTGGTGGGGTTGTTTGATTAATTGGTGGAGCTCTTTAACTGGTGGGGTTGTTTGATTAATTGGTGGAGCTCTTTGATTAACTGGTGGGGTTGTTTGATTAACTGGTGGGGTTGTTTGGTGAACTGGTGGAGTTGGTTGGTTAACTGGTGGGGTTGTTTGGTTAACTGGTGGAGTTGGTTGGTTAACTGGTGGGGTTGTTTGGTTAACTGGTGGAGTTGGTTGGTTAACTGGTGGGGTTGTTTGGTTAACTGGTGGGTTGTTTGGTTAACTGGTGGGGTTGTACTATGGAAGTTAAAATAGAAAGGGGGGGCCCTAAAGCTGTTGCACGAAATTGGAGATGCTTTAGTTAAAGATAGAGATGCAACGTGGAAATTGAGAGAGAAAAAACACGAATCATTGTGCAGACAAATAAGTAGTTTGAGTGAAAGATATAGTTGTGATAAGGGAGTTAATAGAAAGAATAAAGGTACTGTAGAAAATTAAGTAGTTTGAATTAAAGATAGAGTGGAAAAAATAAACACATACAAAAGAATACTTGAGTAGTATGTAAGACACAGCGATCTACTAAAAGTAATCTCGAAATGTAAAATATAAGGTAACAGATGTAGACCATTACCGACACGGATGAGTAACATCAAATGTTGGACAAGTCAGCCAATGACAACCTGCACTATCAAAGCAAGAGAGAGAGCGGGATGGCGCTCCATGGTAGCCAACCTTCGATGCGGTGACGGTACTCATTGAGAAGGGCTGTCTGCTAAAGTGAGCAATGTAGTGTTTGTCCAGACTCTGATGATTCCTGGTCGTTGTCAATCAAATCAGTTCCAGAGATCGTTCATTTGAAGATATCTTCTGCTGCTCAATTCTACCACTGTCATATGGATGTCATTTATGTCAGTTCTGCTGACATTCGTGACATATTTCATAAATGTCTTGTGCTAAAATAAATTCATCTGTTTCAATGTATGATTTGTCTTTTATTTAACCTACGCTATTTGTTTGCGAATAGATGTTTATTTCATTATTGATTTCCATTGCTGTTTTTCCCCAACCCAGCCTGCTTCTCTCTCTCTCTCTCTCTCTCTCTCTCTCTCTCTCTCTCTCTCTCTCTCTCTCACAGACACAGATACACAAACACTAACTCCCCCAAACCCACCACATGAAATCAAACGTCATCAGCCATTGACGATTACGTAAACATAGAAGCGGATTGGTGAAGTAAGATATCAACACAATGTAAAAGAACTCAGTCATTGTGGGAACAATCACAACGTTGTTAGTTAATCGTCCGATTATCCTCATCGAACAACGGCCCAAAAGCGCTCGGATCTCCTCCCTAACAAATCCCGCAGCGTGAAAAGATAAACAGGTTCCCGCATTGTTCCCCGGTCTCTTCGGAGCTCTCCTGAGTTTATGCAACATCCCTCTTGACTAACATGAAGATCCCGAAGTCGCACCAGGGCGGCAGATACGAGAACAGCGGCGTTGTTATGTAGCATGCGCCAACACCACATCCTGGGAACTTGACCCCACTAATTCATTTCAAATAACATATCCGTACATATAATTATATACCACAAGTATACATGCCTACTAAGATCCCACAGATTATCATCAATACATTCCTATTGTCAAATCTTGACAGATTATCATCAATACATTCCTATCAAAAACAACATGAAAATCAACAAAACAGAAGTCATGAATGTCGCCAAAAATAAACAGAACATCAACATAACTATAGAAGGCAGACAACTAAAACAAGTAGAGGAACTCAAGTACCTAGGAAGTCTAATGACAAACGATAATTCTCAAACAGCAGAGATAGAATCAAGATGCAACAAAGCTTGTCAAATCATCGGACAGTTATCACCACTATTGTCCAACAAGGAAATAACTCTGGAGGCAAAATGAACACTATACAATACAATCTTCATCCCAATGTTGTGTTACCAATGCCAGACCTGGACCCTAGATGCAAGAACAATAAGAAAAATAATCTCTACAGAGATGAAATGTGTTAGACGAATGACAGGAAACAGTCTCAGAGATAAAATCAGAAATTAAGAACTCAGAAAAAAGCTAGGAATAGCCCCCGCCATAGAATATATAAGGAAACAACAGATAAAATGGTTTGGCCACGTGACAAGGCAGAAAGAACGAAACACTACACAACGAGCCTTCAACAAACGTTGTGAGAACACCAGACCCAAGGGTCGACCACGAAAAAGATGGGTCGGTGGAATATTAGAAGCACTAGGAAACATAACAGCAGCAGAGGCGAACAGAAGAGCAAAAGACCGCAAATTATATCTCCCCTCGACGCTGAAAGGCAGATGAGGAAGCAAAGAAGAAGAAGAAGACATTCCTATCATCAAATCTGATAGATTATCAATACATTCCTTTCATCAAAATTTGACAGATTACCATCAATACCCTCCTATTGTCAAATCGGACAGATTATCATCAATACCCTCCTATTGTCAAATCGGACAGATTATCATCAATACCCTCCTATTGTCAAATCTGACAGATTATCATCAATACCCTCCTATTGTCAAATCTGACAGATTATCATCAATACCCTCCTATTGTCAAATCTGACAGATTATCATCAATACCCTCCTATTGTCAAATCTGACAGATTACCATCAATACCCTCCTATTGTCAAATCTGACAGATTACCATCAATACCCTCCTATTGTCAAATCTGACAGATTACCATCAATACCCTCCTATTGTCAAATCGGACAGATTATCATCAATACCCTCCTATTGTCAAATCTGACAGATTATCATCAATACCCTCCTATTGTCAAATCTGACAGATTATCATCAATACCCTCCTATTGTCAAATCTGACAGATTATCATCAATACATTCCTACCATCAAAGCTGATCTAATTGTGTTTTGTGTTCGTGGCATCTGTGTCCATCCGCTGCCCGCCCTCTACCACTTTGCAGCTCACCACCAAAATAACTTCTTTGTTCAGACATTCAACATGTATGAGTACAAGCCGACCTCTTCTCGTTTCTTAACCCCCCACTTTGCACGTCAGAGATCGTTAAGTGGACAAGTCCAACAAACAAGCTCATCATTCAGAGACAGACTTCAAAATAGGCCAACGGAAACGAGGTCGTTCTCTTCCCAGACTTCATAGAGTGTGGTCTAAAAATAACCACCAATCAGTAGCTACGAGAATAGACTCCATTGCATTAGATATAGTTAGTTGAGAAAGAATGAAAATATATTGATGTCTGTTGTTCTCAAACTCCAGGGATGCCCATCTTAGCTATGTTTATTTGTTTTTTTCATTAACGTACAAATGTTGCTACAATATTAACAGCAAGGACAACCTCTGCTATTCCATTGACGACTTCAAGCCAATACGCGGAAATAATTGTGTTCCGATTTAACCGTTTTTACCAGAAGAATATACCAACACGTTAAAAAAAAAACGCACGATAAAAATAGGAAGACAGAGAGACTTTCTGTGAAAGATGAAGGTGAAGGTCGGCGGTGTATCGTATTAAAAGCTTGCGGGCACAAAAGTCAAGGACACTAGCCCAACTCCAACAGCACGTGCTCGTTATTGTATCAACGAAAGACATCAACACAACCAAAACTTATAGAAACAGATCAATGGGATGTACTTCTTCAAATACCTAAAACGAGGACTGGGTGGTCTAGAGGTAGGAATGACTGCCACCGGATAGGACGGTCCTAGGTTTGAATTCCGCTACTTGTGGGAGGAATCCTTTCACTTCAAGTCTGTTGTTTCCTGAAAGTTATCCTCAGTATTGATGTCTAGCCCTCACGGATTACGGAGAGAAACAGGAAGCCCACTCGTGTACGTTCAAGAACACTTCTGTTCTTTCTCATTTGCCTTTCGGCGTCGAGGGGGCGGGGATATCATTTACGATCGTTTTCTATTCTGTTCGCCTCTGCTGCTGTTGTTTCCTAGTGATTCTAATAGTCCATCGATCCAGCTTTTTCGTGGTCGACCCTTGAGTCTGGTGTTCTCGCAACGTTTGTTGAAGGCTCGTTGTGTTTTGATCACTCTGCCTTGTCACGTGGCCAAACCATTTATCTGGTGTTTCTTTATATATTCTATGGCGGGGGCTATTCCTAGCTTTTTTCTCAGTTCTTCATTTCTGATCTTATCTCTCAGACTGTTTCCTGTTATTCGTCTAACACATTTCATCTCAGTAGAGGTTATTTTTCTTATTGTTCTTGCATCTAGGGTCCAGGTCTGGCATTGGTAGCACAACGTTGGGATGAAGATTGTATTGTATAGTGCCCGTTTTGCCTCTAAGAGTTATTTACATGTTGGACAATAGTGGACAAGAACACTTGGAAGTTGAAAAGTTGGAGAAAAGGTTGCCAAAGTGGATGGTGTTCAAACATAAATTGTTAAGCAAATCTACCCATGCTCAGGACGGATGTGTCGGGCCTAAAGGCGCAGATATCTCGGGTTTTACGTCAATTAGTGACACAGCGCATCAACGCCCACGCAACGGGTGAACGCTGATAAGAAAATACCTAACAAATGGCGTTGGTTCATACTTTATAGCGAGGACGTAACATTTAAGTCCAACCACTTCTTCTACGTTTCAACTCCCTGTGGAGAAAAGACCTCCAACAAGCACTTTCCAAGTCGTTCTGTTTCTTGTCATTCTTTTAAGATCGTTCTATGTCTTCCCCATCATCTTCATCTCTGCCTCTATCTGTCTTCTCCAAGAATTCCTTGGTCTTCCTCTTTGTCTTTTTTCCTGGGGATTACAATACAAAAAAGGGCCTGTTGTGTAATACTTTTAGTTGGCTTCCACAGTGTGTGCCCTATCCAGCGCCATCGTCATCGCTGTATCTCTTTATTCACTGGTATTTGACTGGTACATTTCCATAATTCTATGTTAGTGATTTTGTCCTACCATTTCCATCCTTTTATTCTGCGTAAGCATCCATTAATGGAAGTCTATCTTCATGATTGTCATTTTAGTTGTTCTCCATGTTTCACAGCCATATAATAAGACTGACTTAACATTGGAGTTGAACATTTATATTTTAGTATTTAACCTAATTTCTGTGGACTGCCAGATCTCTCACTCCGTGATGGCATATTTGTCGGACCAGACCTGCCTTCCTTCATCTTCTTATTCATGGATGATGGATGTCAAGTACTTCAACGTTTAGACCACACGGACAGTGCGGTGCGTGAGGTGCCTACACCTGCCACAGTTTGTTTGTTTCGATGTTTCATCGATCAGCTCTTTGTTTCCATGTTTCTGTAAGCCATGTTTTCGCTCTTTGAACATTGAGAGCGAATCAGTCCTATATATGTACTGAAGTAAGTGTTGCTATCCACATGTGGTAGTGTCATTTGGTTCTATTCTGCGCAGATGCACTCTGAGGCCACTGTGACCCGTTTCTGAGTCAGCCAATCCCGCTTCTTCATGAAACTACCATGATCTGACTCATATTTTCCACTCATTCTTTTTCTTGGCTTCTTTCAGGAATATCTTTAATTCTTTGAAGCTGTGCGGTGAGTTGCGCCGCATCCTCTCATCGATCCTTACCCTATGGGCCAGGCTAGGAAGCACTAGCTAGTAGTCGAGTAGAGTCTATATCGAGATAAACACATATTAAACAGTACGCGGGGTCTACTGACGGCAATAACCGTCTTTCTGGCATCCCCACATCTTGTTTCAATTCCGAACGTATGGACTTTGTCCCTCCTTCTAAAATCTTTGATACGAAGTCGAGAGGGGGATAGTGCGACTATCTATATAGTAAAGCACTATCTCCATATTCCGTGCCCAGGCAGAGTAGGCAAAGTGATAGCTTCTACTAGACCGTCTAACAAGACAAAAGGGGCTATATATACGCGGGGTCTACGAGGTTGCCCCCTCACTTCCGTAAAGCTGTACCCATACCACCTTCCCCTGCCTCTTTTAAACAAATGTCCCTTCTTTACATCAATATTATAGCAGCTCAGCATATGCATGCATCATGATGTATTTGTTTGCATTTACTCCTAATTAATTAGTAGTGACGTTTTTGTACTAAGTCTCAGCTTCATGTATTGGGGTGGCCAGCCTCCTCTCTGATACTCACTTACATACCCTAAGTCTTTAGTTAGAAAATGCCTAATGTTTCCTTTATCTGACCTTTGAAATCATGAACCTTCCGGTAAAATATTCCGTTAGACAGGTCACCTCAACCTGGAGGGTCCGCCCATCAAAGATTCCAACCATTAGGTGGGCGGTATATGTATTTTCTGGTCTCATTAAGTATCCAAACCTAATTACTGAGAGAATGCATGTACAAATACTTCAATGACAATCACTATTTGTTAAAGGCCCCGTCGCGACAACAAGGGTGACGTTTAGGCTACAAGTTGTTAGTATCTTTATTTGTGTATAGACCATTCGGGAGAACAATAAAAATAACAACCTTGAAGATACAGACTTTCATTAATGAATGCTTATACAGAATAAAAGGATGGAAATGGCAGGACGAAATCACTAACATAGAATTATGGAAATGCATCAGTCAAATACCAGTGGATAAAGAAATGCGGCATAGACGATAGCACTGGATAGGACACACACTGCGGAAGCCAACTGAGAGTATTACACAACAGGCTCTTTTTTGGAATCTCTGGGAAAAAAGACATACACGAAGACAAAAGAATTCTTGGAGAAGACAGATGGAAGCTGAGATGAAGATGATGGGGATGACATTGAATAATTTTAAAAGAATAGCAAGAAACAGAACGACTTGGAAAATGTTTGTTGAAGACCTATGCTCCACAGGGAGCTGAAAGTGTTTGACGAAGACCTATGCTCCACAGGGAGCTTGAAGGTAGAAGAAGAAGATCGAGGTTATAGTAAATTCCTGTAATATAGAACTGTGTCTTCTCTGTTCACCCTCTATTCTAGATACACTAGTATTGGTTATTCTAGAACATGTAGTTTGGTTATTCTTCATTTTGTTGTCAATTTCAGTGTTCGTGTTTTCTGAAAAAGTCCGCATGTAGGCCGAAACGTCATGGTTGTGTTTTGTTCCATTTTTGTAAAGCTGCTCCCATACTTTGTAGGAGTGTGCGTTACATCCCACAGCACTTGTTCTTTTCTACTAGCTTTACCGCAGCACTGTAATTATTTGCTTATTCCCTTTTTTTTTTTTGGGGGGGGGGGGGGGTAGTGTGGTCGGTACTACGAGGTGCCGTCCTTCTTCCCAAGAAAAATCAGGTACACATTTAAGGCTGGGGAGACCTTGTCCTTAGTCGTCCAGCCCACCAACCGGCGAGCTACCGCGGCAGCAACAGTCACTGGAGTAAACAAACAAATCTTTTTTGTATGTGTGTGCGTTCGACAGTTTTCACCTCTAGAGACGTCCCTAGAGCCAAGGAACTGAAGTTTGCGTGTTAATCTGTTTTCCCTGGTAACCGTGTGCACAGGGGTCCCTCGCCGCACAGGCAGATAACTCTGAGTAATTGACGTTTGAAGCATGGGCTCGCTGCTGAGACCACGAGTGGTTGCTGCTGAGAGAAATCGGAAATAAAAATCCCAACTTGTGCAGCCAGGATTTGAACTCAGAACCTCTCAGTCTTGAGACCGCCGTCTTGCCTCGAGACCAACCAGTTCCCCCCCAAAAAAAACCCAAAGAAAAGCAAGATATAGAAATATATAAAAGAAGTCGTGTCACGCTTTAAAGTGCATGAATGTTTCCCTCTGTGATGTTGTACAGCTTCAATATGATCTTCTGTTGGCAAACTGTGGAGATAGGCTCGCAGAATCGATCACTTGTCGGGCTAGAAACCAGGAGAACGCGGCTACCAACCCCGGTGGGGTTACAAGTTTGTTTCTGTAAGGGGGGGGGAATAAAAACGTAGACCCCAACACACAGCGACGACTGCACTGGTCAAGCGGTTTTAATTCTCCAAGCTTACAACTCTCCCCTCCCCCCCCCCTTTTTCACTCTGATGCCTGCAAACTCCAGTAACGGAAAAATGACGTAAAGATAGTTGTGTGTGTGTGTATTGTGTTTATGTGCGTGCGTGCGTGCGAGCGAGAGTGAGTGAGTGAGTGAGTGAGTGAGTGAGTGAGTGAGTGAGTGAGTGAGTGAGTGAGCGAGCGTGAGTAAGTGAGTGAGTGAGTGAGTGAGTGAGAGTGAGTGAGTGTGAGTGAGTGAGTGTGATTGAGTGAGAGTGAGTGAGTGAGTGAGTGAGTGAGAGTGAGTGAGTGAGTGAGTGAGTGAGTGAGTGAGTTAGTGAGTGAGTGAGTGAGTGAGTGAGTGAGTGAGTGAGTGAGTGAGTGAGTGAGTGAGTGAGTGAGTGAGTGAGTGAGTACGTGCGTGTGTGTGTTTTTAAGCGGACAATCTGCGGATATGACATCACGATAAGGGCACTTTCTCACTGATGTAACCACCGATGTGGTTGTCATCATTCCAATCAATTCTAGACCTAACAAAATATCCAATAATACATGACTTCAACTAATGTACAAACAAGCCTCACATAGGCTGCTATTGTAAACCATAAGACAACTCTACGCGAACACACCTGGAGATAACGATTATTTCAGAACTAAACATGAAGTGCTTATATATAAATGCTATCCAGACAGATATTTCACATTTTGTTTCTCTGTAACAAGCTCATGACTCTATACAAGTAATGGCCAATTCATGTCAATAATGTAGTAATATGGAAAAGTACCAGTCAAATACAAGTGGACAAAGAGATACAACGAAGACTATGGATAGGACTCCCACTCCTCAACCCACCAGCGAGAATTACACAACAGGCCCTGTTTGAAAATCCCAAATTGAGGAGACAAAGAGATCAACATATTCTTGGAGAAAACAGGTTGAAGATGAGATGAAGAGGATGGGGAAGACATGGAATGATCTTAAAAGAATGGCAAGAAGAGGAAGAGGAAGAAAGAGACAGAGAGGGGAGAGAGAGAAAGAAAGAAAGAAAGAAAGAAAGAAAGAAAGAAAAGAAAGAAAGAAAGAAAAAGAGAGAAAGAGAGAAAGAGAGAAAGAAAGAAAAAAGAGAGAAAGAGAGAAAGAAAGAAAGAAAGAAAGAAAGAGAGAAAGAAAGAAAGAAAGAAAGAAAGAAAGAAAGAAAGAAGTTTACGTAAATGTATCGGGACTTTATGTTTTGAAAGTAGCTTTTGAATTTTAAATGATAGTTTGGAAACGTGCCCTCAAGCCAGGAAAGTGGCAACGGTGGGCAATGAGTACGCAATGTTTGAAGAGCACAGAGCGAGGTGGCAACGGTGGGCAATGAGTACGCAATGTTTGAAGAGCACAGAGCGAGGTGGCAACGGTGGGCAATGAGTACGCAATGTTTGAAGAGCACAGAGCGAGGTGGCAACGGTGGGCAATGAGTACGCAATGTTTGAAGAGCACAGAGCGAGGTGGCAACGGTGGCAATGAGTACGCAATGTTTGAAGAGCACAGAGCGAGGTGGCAACGGTGGGCAATGAGTACGCAATGTTTGAAGAGCACAGAGCGAGGTGGCAACGGTGGGCAATGAGTACGCAATGTTTGAAGAGCACAGAGCGAGGTGGCAACGGTGGGCAATGAGTACGCAATGTTTGAAGAGCACAGAGCGAGGTGGCAACGGTGGGAAATGAGTACGCAATGTTTGAAGAGCACAGAGCGAGGTGGCAACGGTGGGCAATGAGTACGCAATGTTTGAAGAGCACAGAGCGAGGTGGCAACGGTGGGCAATGAGTACGCAATGTTTGAAGAGCACAGAGCGAGGTGGCAACGGTGGGCAATGAGTACGCAATGTTTGAAGAGCACAGAGCGAGGTGGCAACGGTGGGCAATGAGTACGCAATGTTTGAAGAGCACAGAGCGAGGTGGCAACGGTGGGCAATGAGTACGCAATGTTTGAAGAGCACAGAGCGAGGTGGCAACGGTGGGCAATGAGTACGCAATGTTTGAAGAGCACAGAGCGAGGTGGCAACGGTGGGCAATGAGTACGCAATGTTTGAAGAGCACAGAGCGAGGTGGCAACGGTGGGCAATGAGTACGCAATGTTTGAAGAGCACAGAGCGAGGTGGCAACGGTGGGCAATGAGTACGCAATGTTTGAAGAGCACAGAGCGAGGTGGCGACAGTCCGTGCCATGTAAGGTCAGCAATAGACGCACGTGAGTCAATGCCGTAGTTAGTGGACAGAAAAAGTACTGCCTTTGATGATAAGAGACTATCTATCTACTGTCCTTTCGAGCCGAAGAAGGCACATAGGGCAGAACCACTACCTCAAAAACAGAAACCTTGCGTGCTAAAATGGCACATATTGCAGAGATCACTGCTTCTAAAATCTATGGCTCTGTTTCCATAACAATACTTCTTACAATGACAGCTTGTCAAGCCATCGATCAACCTCCTTAGTCGCCTCTTACGACATGCTTGGAAGGTCATAGTGTCACTATTCTTAACTCATGATGAAGCCCCGGTAACACACAGGTAAGAGACTGGAGCCTACTAAAGACGACAGAAGATCTGATGGCGCTACATGAGATGGAAGTTCATTCTAGTAGCAGATGAAAGCATCTCTGATGTACATGGTGTCTCGAAGTGACCAGCTAGTCAGTAGAAGAAACTCATCAAAAACATTCAGAATGTGTCCCTAAGAAGCGTTGATGTTGACGTCACTACCTAGTGAAACGCTTGCGCACAGCCGCCTACTATGGCCTGGTTGGAATCCACTCCCATAAAACATCAATTTAAAAAATGGAGTAAGTGGGGGGATAAATCGACCCATGTCATCTTCACTCAACTTTCCTCCGCTACTTTTAACCACCCACCGTCTATCTGGTGCCATAACCTATTTCAGGTCTGTCCCTTAGATCATCAGCGAATTGTTTCATGGGAAGAGGTATGTTTACACCACTCGGAAAAAAAAAATGCACAAATAACCAACAACAGAAAAAAAAAAAATAAATAACAATAGACAGCCCGAAGAAGGATCGAACACGTACTCGTTGAATCCCTGACACAGCGCTTTGATACGAGAAACAAACGCTAGAGCACACGGCGAACAAAGTAACCCCCCCCCCCCAAAAAAAAAAAAAAAAAGGTAGCTATCATTGACGATGTCTTTCGCGCATGTCTTCTCATGACTATAGCATAGGGTTACGATCACATGTGTACTCAGGACTATAGCATAGGGTTACGATCACATGTGTACTCAGGACTATAGCATAGGGTTACGATCACATGTGTACTCATGGCTATAGCATAGGGTTACGATCACATGTGTACTCATGACTATAGCATAGGGTTACGATCACATGTGTACTCATGGCTATAGCATAGGGTTACGATCACATGTGTACTCAGGACTATAGCATAGGGTTACGATCACATGTGTACTCATGGCTATAGCATAGGGTTACGATCACATGTGTACTCATGACTATAGCATAGGGTTACGATCACATGTGTACTCATGGCTATAGCATAGGGTTACGATCACATGTGTACTCAGGACTATAGCATAGGGTTACGATCACATGTGTACTCAGGACTATAGCATAGGGTTACGATCACATGTGTACTCATGGCTATAGCATAGGGTTACGATGACATGTGTACTCATGACTATAGCATAGGGTTACGATCACATGTGTACTCAGGACTATAGCATAGGGTTACGATCGCATGTGTACTCATGAATATAGCATAGGGTTACAATCGCATGTGTACTCATGACTATAGCATAGGGTTACGATCGCATGTGTACTCATGACTATCGTATATGGTTACAATAGCATGTGTACTCATGACTATAGCATAGGGTTACGATCACAACTCATGACTATAGTATAGGGTTACGATCGCATGTGTACTCATGACTATAGTATAGGGTTACAATCGCATGTGTACTCATGACTATAGCATAGGGTTACGATTGCATGTGTACTCATGACTATAGCATAGGGTTGCGATCGCATGTGTACTCATGACTATAGCATAGGGTTGCGATTACATGTGAACTCATGACTATAGCATAGGGTTGCGATCGCATGTGTACTCATGACTATAGCATAGGGTTGCGATCGCATGTGTACTCATGACTATAGCATAGGGCTGCGATCGCATGTGAACTCATGACTATAGCATAGGGTTGCGATCGCATGTGTACTCATGACTATAGCATAGGGTTGCAATCGCATGTGTACTCATGACTATAATATAGGGTTACGATTACAACTCGAGAATACATTGTATATTTGTATTTTTCCTATAACGGCAAGTATCTCCCAGTAGGGCTGAATACTTGCGTTGGAGACAATCAGTTAAAATTCGTGAAACAGCACGAATAGTAGTTTCCAGTGGTTTAGACAGGAGACAAATAATAATAAATTAATATAATTACGCAGGGCATTCATAATAATATTAATTAATTATCATTATTTGCCCCCGACATATTCATCAGCCTTATCCTATATGATTAAATGACTCATGATGATCTATCACAATGTCTCTGTCCAGCATGTCGGTACCAAATTTGCACCACGTACCCGAGGCCGTATTGTAGTTCATCATCATCATCATTGAGTGCCGTCTCCGCATCGAAGGTTGGCTACCATGGAGCGCCATTCCACTCTGTCTCTTGCTTTGATGGTGCAGATTGTCATAGACTGACTCGTCCATCTTTTGATGTTACTCGTCCATGTTAGTCTTGTTCTGCCTCTGCCTCTTTCACATTGTATTTTCCCATCCAATATTACTTTTATTAGGCTGCTGTAGCTTTTAACATGCCCCAAAAATGTCATTTGTCTTGTTCTAATTGTGTTTAGTAGTTCTCTTTTCATTTTTAGTTGTTTTAAACCTGCATTGTTTGTTTTCTTGTCTTTCCATCCAATGTATTGTAGATAGTGGTCAGCATTTGTAACACCTCAGCTCAAACCCTGTCAGCCTCGCTGCTACACACTTTCCACCATGGTTTCTACTTAAATCACGAATCTACGCTATAACGATTAGCAAGTTTTGACATCATTTTTGACATGCATTATTGATAATTGTAAATTTAAAAAAAACTAACAATTGTGTCTTGCCTATTAACTCTTTCCGTACTTTTAAAACTATCTGACCCTGAAAAAGCTTAACTCGATTTCACTGATGTCTATGATGTGCAAAAAGAGCACGACTCTGTCCTTCTTGTTTCTCACTGATACTTTAGCTTTATACTGATAGATTTTCTTATTGGCCTTTCCATGAAGATACAATAGCCACACTTCTGCTACATATTCAAAGTGATCAGAAGCAGATGCGTCTTAACATTTATAAACTTTTATTGTTAAACATGGAATATTGCATCACCCGAAACTCTCAGATATGTGTGTCACGAGCATTAATTAACTACTCAAATATCATTCACATATAAATATCAATTGCAGCTACAAGTGTTATCTTTTTGTGTGTAGTGGCACAAATTGGAACCACTTCATAGAATATACAAGACTTCTTCATCCATAAATACAGCAAACTTATATTTTAAAAAAGTAAAAGTAAAGAGTGGTAACAAATAATAATACATAAATATTATTATATGGGGAACTTCCGAGGCGATAATAGGGAATAATAGAACAAATAAGTATGTGTTAGCACTCGGAAAAATTAACAGACAAACAACAACAGAAAAAAACGAAGAACAATATATGGTCCGAAGTGGGATCGAACCCGTACTCCCTGGCACCGCGCCTTGCCACGAGAGGCCGAACGCTTGGCACACTGCCACTCAGCCAACTAAAAAATTGGCTATTGTAGTAGTGTCTTCCACGAAAGGCGCTCTCAATGACTATAGCATAGGGTAACGATCTCAGACCGGAAATAAATTGTATATTTGTACTTTCCTATTAATGCAAGTATCTCCCAGTAGGGCTGAATACTTGTGTTGTAGACAAACATTTATTGGACGAAACAGCACGAATAGTAGTTTCCAGTGGTTATATACTGGTAACAAATAATAATACATAAATATTATTATATGGGGAACTTCCGAGGCGTCCAATAAATGTTTGTCTACAACACAAGTATTCAGCCCTACTGGGAGATACTTGCATTAATAGGAAAGTACAAATATACAATTTATTTCCGGTCTGAGATCGTTACCCTATGCTATAGTCATTGAGAGCGCCCTTCGTGGAAGACACTACTACAATAGCCAATTTTTTAGTTGGCTGAGTGGCAGTGTGCCAAGCGTTCGGCCTCTCGTGGCAAGGCGCGGTGCCAGGGAGTACGGGTTCGATCCCACTTCGGACCATATATTGTTCTTCGTTTTTTTCTGTTGTTGTTTGTCTGTTAATTTTTCCGAGTGCTAACACATACTTCTTTGTTCTATTATTCCCTAAAAGTAAAGAGCCCCGTCACACCAAGTGGCGTATAGGGAATATGGTGTTAGTGACCTCCGGCACATGATTTTTGGGGTAATGTGGTCTGTTTTACACCCGTACCGCTTTTCATTGCCACAAAAAATGCGGTACCATTAAGGCTGGGTGAACCTGGAAGCCGTCGATCAGTATAGAACCCGACCTCTTGTCCTTAGTGGTGGAGTCCACTAACCGGTCAAGCCGTCGTGGCTCCCAACTTAATCAAGACTATAATTACAATCTTACTATTCTCTGTTACACTCATCTTATCAGAGATACAGTAAAGGTAACGGTGAGAAGGGAAACTCCCTTATACCTCAACCTCCTTCAACAGATCACGTCAGCATCCGATATAAACGTACTGCGTTGGTGGTGGTGCGTGTTTGAAAATCTGCTGCATCCGCTGAATTTTTTCCCTGGCACATAAACTACGTTTGTAAAATGCTGAAGTTTGTTCATTTGTGAAGGAAAAAAATGAAGTCTCGGTTGTCGAGACCAAAAAATGATGATATCAATTATAGAGGAAGAAGTGCTTATGTCGCCACTTCCTTGTAAGCAAGTACCTTTGGTTGTCTACTTCGGTTGTTCATTTCAGACATCATCAACAGCGTTATCATTATGTGCCATCCGCACTGGTGTAGGCGATCACGTCGCCGGAGGTGTTGATCGTTCTTAGCTTTTCTTTTACCCTTTGAGCGTGAGCGTGGATGCGCTGTGACGTCAGTTTATGACAGTAGCGACATATCTGCGCCGTTAGTTCGTTCCTTCTAAATCTGTCTATGACTGTCTATGACTAATTGTGTATGACTAATTGTCTATGACTGTCTAAGACTAATTGTGCATGACTAATTGTCTATGACTGTGTATGACTAATTGTGTATGTCTGTCTATGACTAATTGTCTATGACTGTGTATGACTAATTGTGTATGTCTGTCTATGACTAATTGTCTATGACTGTGTATGATTAATTGTGTATGTCTGTCCATGACTAATTGTGTATGACTGTCTATGACTAATTGTGTATGTCTGTCTATGACTAATTGTGTATGACTAATTGTGTATGTCTGTCTATGACTAATTGTGTATAACTAATTGTGTATGTCTGTCTATGACTAATTGTGTATGACTAATTGTGTATGTCTGTCTATGACTAATTGTGTATGTCTGTCTATGACTAATTGTGTATAACTAATTGTGTATGTCTGTCTATGACTAATTGTGTATGACTAATTGTGTATGTCTGTCTATGACTAATTGTGTATGACTAATTGTGTATGTCTGTCTATGACTAATTGTGTATGACTAATTGTGTATGTCTGTCTATGACTAATTGTGTATGACTATTGTCTATGACTAATTGTGTATGACTGTGTATGACTAATTGTAAGTAACGTATACAGAATTATGTGACTAATCGTATGGAACAAAGGCAGCGTGTTTGTTACAATGCACAGCTGATTATCACTTGTATTTTAGTTGCTGTATTCATTTGATCGTTTCAAAAATAACCTGCATATGATTCTATCACATTCAGATCTACTAAAAGAAATTTAATTTTAAAAGAAGAAAAAAATTACTTCAAAACAGCAAGTGCCAAAGTGACCAATGTTGAAATATTGCTTCCTGAAAACAGTAGCCTACCAAAATATCGTGAACACAGACGGTGAATTAATGTAGAACATTTGATGGTGGCGGGGATAGAACTCCCATAAGATATCAATGTAAAAAAAAAAAAAATACATGAAATGTAACTCGCCCATCTTCAATAATAAATGCAGTAAAAATTCAAATGATTAAACCTAAAATAGCACTTATAGATTAAAACAACCAACTGTGTAATAGACTGCTTTTTGTAAGATACCGCAAATTGCCGAAAAAAACCTCCATTATCAACATTATAATTGGAGCGAAAGATAGCATGGCTGAACCTAAAACTCCATAATTTGATAAAAACGAGCAGCTGTGACCTATTTTCGGTAACTGATTCTGCGATAGCTTGGGCCGGGGATGCACATGGGAAACAACAACGGCAGCATCAAAATAATTTTTATTTTTGTATTTAAAATTCCGAGATCGGCGTGAGAAGATAAATCAAAGCACAGGAATATTGCAGTCGTCGGGGCAGGAACAAGTGCTCTAGTGCGTTGTTGGACAAGCTCTCGTTCTGGTTTGTGTTGATGACTGACTAGAGCAGATGTGGTGCTGTGGCAGAGAGCTGACTAGGCCATCACACGAACGGGGCTTCATTCCCAGCGTGACACGCTGCAGTCCATCCAGCGACAAGAAATGGGTAACTGGTTCCTTATATTGAGGAAGTCGTAACAGCGTCGGGGCGAGCACTGGCCCCCTCGCCTTCAAATGCTGTGGCAGCCTAATATGGTGAAATATAACAACTCACCAACCTACAACTATATGTAGAGCTATCTTTGAAGAACCTCATACAAAGTATATATATTTTGAAAATTCCCCACCCCACCCACCTCCTCCCCAAGACAGAGACCTTATAATACAATCTTCATTCCAACGTTCAAGATGCCGGCCTCGAGACAGAGAGGTTGTGGGTTCAAATCCCGGCTACACCGGTTGGGATTTGTATTTATGATTTCTCTCTGCGGCAACCACCCTGGTCTCGGTAGCGAGGCCCGGCTTGAAATGTTAATTACTAATGGACTGAAAAAAATGAGTACCTAGAGAAGACGGAGTTATCTGCCTGTGCCGCGAGGGGCCCCTGTGCTCACGGCTGCCAGTGGAAAAAAACGGATTAACACTCAAAATTCAGTTCCTAGACTCTAGGGACTTCGTCAGAGATAAAAGCTGACGAGCGCAAAAAATAAATAAATAAATAAATTTCCGTTTTATCACCAATGGGAGACCTGGACTCTAGACTCAAGAACAATTAAAAAAAAAAAAAACCAATACCAAGGTTAAATGTGTCAGACGAATGACAGGAAACAGCATGAGAGATAAGATCACAAATGAAGAACTGAAAAAAAAAGCAAGGAATAGTCCCCGCTATAGAATATATAAAGAAGCAACAATGGTTTGGCCACGTGACAAGGCAGAAATATCAAAACACAAGACGAGTCTTTAATAAACGTTGCGAGAATACCAGGCCGTGGCCGACAAGGAAAAACATGGAATATTAGAAATGCTAGGAAACGTAACCGCAGTAGATGCAAACAGAGGAGCAAAAGATGGATTGATGGAATATTAAAAAAAAAACTAGCAAAAAATAACAGCAGTAGATGCAAACAGAGGAGCAAAAGATGGATTGGTGGAATATAAAAAATAAACTAGGAAAAAATAACAGCAGTAGATGCAAACAGAGGAGCAAAAGATGGATTGATGGAATATAAAAAAAAAAAAACTAGCAAAAAATAACAGCAGTAGATGCAAACAGAGGAGCAAAAGATGGATTGATGGAATATTAAAAACTCAAAGAAACATAACAGCAGGAGAAGCTAATAGAAGTGCGAAAGGCGGATTGATGAAATATTAGAAGCAATAGAAGACATAACAGCTGGAGAAACTAATAGAAGTGCAAAAGAGAAAGTGATGAAATATTAGATACACTAGGAAACATAACAGCAAGAGAGGTCAACAGAAGAGCAAGAGACAGAAAATTATATTTCCCCTCGACGCTGAAAGGCAAATGAGAAAGAAAAGAAGAGGAAGAAGACTGACATCTAAGACTATGACCACAAAGTATCTACATTTTGAGGCTGCATGCTACCAAGAACATCTAAATTGAATTAAATATCCACATTTATTCTTCTTAGCGTTCAGTCGTTAAGTTGGCGTGAATGCGTTCTGTCGCTATCTTAAAAAATAAATAAATAAATAATTAACAACAAAAAAGAAGACAGCCGCAGTATTACAGCTCGACGCATATTTCTTCAGCAATAGTAGATTTTGCTTATTTTTCTCTCTCGGGGAGTGGCCATTATGACCTACTTTTCGATTTTAAATTGCCAGAGGGGTTATTTAACGTGCGCGAGTACACACGGAACCTCATGCTTTTCCACCGTTATCCGAGAGGGTTAGACAACGGATCTCACTACCCAGAGAGGACTAGACAACGGATCTCACTACCCAGAGAGGACTAGACAACGGATCTCACTACCCAGAGAGGACTAGACAACGGATCTCACTACCCAGAGAGGACTAGACAACGGATCTCACTACCCGGAGGACTAGACAACGGATCTCACTTCACTACCCAAAGAAGACTAGACAACGGATCTCACTACTCAGTGAGGGCTAGACAACGGATCTCACTACTCAGTGAGGGCTAGACAACGGATATCACTACCCAGAGAGGGCTAGACAACGGATCTCACTACCCATAAAGGGCTAGACAACGAATCTCACTACCCAGAGAGGGCTAGGCAACGGATCTCACTACCCAGAAAGGGCTAGACAACGGATCGCATTACCCAGAAAGGGCTAGACAACGGATCTCACTACCCAGAAAGGGCTAGACAACGAATCTCACTAACCAGAGAGGGCTAGACAACGGATCTCACTACCCAAAGAGGGCTAGACAACGGATCTCACTACCCAGAGAGGACGAGACAACGGATCTCACTACCCAGAGAGAGCTAGACAACGGATTTCACTACCCAGAGAGGGCTAGACAACGGATCTCACTACCCAGAGAGGGTTAGACAACGGATCTCACTACACAGAGAGGGCTAGACAACGGATCTCACTACCCAGAAAGGGCTAGACAACGGATCTCACTACCCAGAAAGGGCTAGACAACGAATCTCACTAACCAGAGAGGGCTAGACAACGGATCTCACTACCCAAAGAGGGCTAGACAACGGATCTCACTACCCAGAGAGGACGAGACAACGGATCTCACTACCCAGAGAGAGCTAGACAACGGATTTCACTACCCAGAGAGGGCTAGACAACGGATCTCACTACCCAGAGAGGGTTAGACAACGGATCTCACTACACAGAGAGGGCTAGACAACGGATCTCACTACCCAGAGAGGGCTAGACAACGGATCTCACTACCCAGAGAGGGCTAGACAACGGATCTCACTACCGGGAGACCAGGGGAGGATAAAGCCACGAAGAAACCACAAAAGCGACGTGAAAAATTCCACCGCCTGTATCAAGATTTGAACCTGAGACCTACTATCCTCAGTCCGATATCTTACCTCAAGACCACCCCGTCTCGACAATTGCCACAATGTAGCTATAATTTCATAAACCTTGTCCATAAATACCTCTAAGACAATAACCACAATGTAGCTATAATTTGATAATCCTTGTCCATAAATACCTCTAAAACAATAACCACGATGTAGTTATATTTTGAGAATTCTTCCTCGCAGGACCTCTAAGATAATGACCACGACGTAGCCATATTTTGATAATCCTTGTTCACAAAGCTCTCTAAGACAATGACCACAAAGTAATTATATTTTAATAATCCCTTCCCAATGACATGAAAGCTTTTTTACAGAGACCACAAATGGCAATATTATGACAACCCAAAATGTTGAAGTCATGACGACATCAAATAATGACCACAAATAGCAACATGATCTTTTATCACTCTCTGCGACGTCATTAAAATGGAAGCAGCACAAACGTATTTTTAACAAATCGATGCACGATATTGCTGAAGACAAGAACACCTACGCTGTTGGATTATTGAGTTATTTGCGGGTCATCATCATTGCACTCCGAACATGTCCATAGGTGCTCAGACCCCCTCCTCAGCAATTCCCTTAGTGTCCAGCGACTGACGACTTCAGTTCTATGTTGGTTGATAAGTCTTCTTACACGGCCACTAAGTTTCTCATTTCTGGCTGTGCCCATCTTAACTCCCATTTCCATTGTTGGATTAATGCTCAAGAAAAGAATAGCAGTTGGATATCTGGTGTTGGTAGTTGTGAATTATTTCTAGCAACAAGTTGTGAGGGCCCGTGGATGTACTAAGGAATGATGATGGTGGTGGTGGCCGCGAAGATTATGATGATGATGGTAGGGATGATGGTAGTGACAATGACGGTTGTGATTATAATGACTACGAAGATGGTAATGACAATGACGGTTATGACACTGATAATGATAAAGATGATACTAGAATACCACGAGGTCGACACGACCACTGGATCTTATCCCCTGGAAGTTGTTGCAATGACTTCACTGGTTTTCTTGACCACTCAGGCTCTGATGGAGAAGATCCTACGACAACACTGTCTTCTCTCTTTCCACAATCAAGCAACTTGTAGTCATGCTATGCCCTTTCCCGTGTGGCTAAGACAAAGTCGACAGCCCTCTCGACAATCAAGCAACTTGTAGTCATGATATGCCCTTTCCCGTGTGGCTAAGACAAAGCCGACAGCCCTCTCGACAATCAAGCAACTTGTAGTCATGATATGCCCTTTCCCGTGTGGCTAAGACAAAGCCGACAGCCCTCTCCACATTCAAGCAACTTGTAGTCATGATATGCCCTTTCCCGTGTGGCTAAGACAAAGCCGACAGCCCTCTTCACGTTCAAGCAACTTTTGGTAGCCCTCTCCAGGTCTTCATATTGTCTCGACAATTTGGTTTATGTCATCAGGTTTGACGTCCAGGTTCAGTAATGTTGTTGTACTATATCTTCTACATCACAAGACCCCTGCAGTGTCGGGAATATAACGATCCTGCTCCGAACTGGGAGTTTAAGTGAGGTCTTGATCAGCTTTGAGCCGCTCATGATCCTCAACCAGGGGGGTAAAAGAATGAGAAAGAAAATGTTGAATGACATAGAGAAACAACGTAAAGTCAAAAATAAGAATATGCAACCACAAGAGAATATCTGTTCTTCATACCGTAAACGGAATATGAAAGGAAAATAAAAGGACGGGATATGAAAGAAAAATAAAAGGACGGGATATGAAAGAAAAATAAAAGGACGGGATATGAAAGAAAAATAAAAGGACGGGATATGAAAGAAACATAAAAGGACGGGATATGAAAGGAATATAAAAGGATGGGATATGAAAGGAATATAAAAGGACGGGATATGAAAGAAAAATAAAAGGACGGGATATGAAAGGAATATAAAAGGATGGGATATGAAAGGAATATATAAGGACGGGATATGAAAGGAATATAAAAGGAAGATCCAACGTAAGAATAGGAAACCACAAAAGAATGCCGGGGTTGCGTACCAAAAATGAAATAATAAAGAAAAACAAAAGGAAGATCCAAAGTAAGAAGGGAAAACCACAAGAGACTGCGCGTAGTTGCATACCACAGAAGTAATATAAAAGGAGGTTCCAACGTAAAAATAAGACACCAAAAGAAAATGCCTGTATTGCAAAACCATAAAAGGAAAATAAAATAAAAATGCAAAGTAAGAACAGGAAACCACAATGAATGCCTGTAGTTGTATACCATAAACGGAATGTAAAAGAAAAAGAGTGAAAGACGATGGAAAGAAACCAGAAGAGAATGAAATGTGAATGACTGGGACTGCCAGAACTAGAAGGTTATATCTCGTAGAAGTGCTATTTTAGTTCCAATCTTGAACAAGTGTATAGTATACTTAAGAAGGACGATGTCCTAAGCCTAATAATACATTCCAAAACAAATGATGAAGTTTTACAGCTAAACATAAAAAGAGAACTACTGAACACAATTCAAACAAGACAAATGAGGTTTTTGAGCCATGTTAAAAGACACAACAGCCTACTAGAAAGTAATCATGGAAGGGAATATACAAGGTAAAAGTGGCAGAGGCAGACCAAGACTAATCTGGACGAGTAACATCAAAAGATGGACAAGTCAGCCTATAACAAACAACCTGCACCATCAGAGCAAGAGACAGAGCGGAATGGCTCTCCGTGGTAGCCAACCTTCGATGTGGAGACGGCACTCACAGATGAAGATGAACACATTGCATTTACTCTTAAAACAGATATATTATGGAAGTGGTTTTAACTTGCGATACTAGACACAAAACATAACAATGTTAGCTACTGATGTCTGAGCGCTAGTTTAGAGTAGTTCAAGCTCGTAACAAGAACATCAACAATTGGCAAATCTTCGGTGCATGCAATATTCTATTCTTAACTACATTACTTTTATTTGATTTTAAGACACAGCTTTTTATAATCACTTTAGGGGACTGGTTGGTCTCGAGGCAAGACGCCGGCCTCCAGACAGAGAGGTTGTGGGTTCAAATCCCGGCTACACCGGTTGGGATTTTTATTTATGATTTCTCTCTGCGGCAACCAACCCTGGTCTCCCGGCTTGAAACGTCAATTACTTATCGACGGAAAAAATATGAGTATCTCCGAAGTCGGAGTTATCTGCCTGTTCGGCGAGGGACCCCTGTGCACACGGCTGCCAGAGAAAAATGGGTTAACACGCAAAATTCAGCTCCTAGTCTCTAGGGACTTCGTCAGAGGTAAAAGCTGGCGAACGAAAAAAAAATCACTTTAAATGTATTATAGAGGAAGTATGTGTATTGCATTTTCCTGGAAAGATATTGTTATTGTAATTGAGTTATTAGCGGGTCATCATCAGTGAGTTATTGAGTTATTAGCGGGTCATCATCATTGCACTCCGAACATGTCCATAGGTGCTCAGATCCCCTCCTCAGCAAGTCTCGCAGTGTCCAGCGACTGACGACTCCAGTTCTGTGTTGGTTAATAAGTCTTCTTACACACCCACTAAGTTTCTCCTTTTTGGCTGTGTCCTTCCCACATCCCAGAGGGCATTGATGATGTCCGCCCGATTCATTGGTTGACAGTCCTCAACAATAGCGCAGCTAGCCAACCTGTCCGCTCTTTCATTTCCCCGTCCTCCCGCATGTCCTGGGAGGTAGACAAATGTGACTATATATATATATATATATATATATATATATATATATATATATATATATATATATATATGGAAAGATATACAAATGAGAAAATAGACTAAAGTATCCATGACAAAAAACTTTGCAAATTGACAACGGAATACAAGAGGGAGTGAAGAAGAGGAAAATGGAGAACAAGGAGGAGGAAGATGATGTACGAATATGAAAGTGAAGGTGCAGGATCTAAGAGAATTCACCTGAGGGTTCGGCAGTCATCTATCTACACTGGTCGGTCTGCTGTTTGTAGCTATAGGAATTCATGGGTTTTCACGGCCCAGATCAGGGGAAAAACAGTGAAGGGGGTAACTACAAGTAGTGTGACCATGGAGAACATGGCAGTAACTAACGCGACGGCCTGGCTAGAAAAACAACCTGTTACTAAGTTTTCTGAGTGACTAGATGAGCTTGCTCAGGAAGATCGGAGGGGTCTGGGTTCGAAGACAGTGGTTGGTGTTACTAAAGACCTCAGGGCTGACTGTGATATGTTTCATTTTCGACCCTGGACAATCAGGCGAGAAAGGAAATGAACGAGCTAAAAGCCTGGCTGGAACCGATGTAGATGGCGGACGTGCAATTGACCGATCTGACATTGTGATTACACTGAGGGAGGCAGGGCGAGCTAATGATTCAGTCAATGATCATGAATCTATAACCATGTACATATTGTGTGAAGATTAGGTCAGAACTGGAGACGACAGAAATCAGCGCTATGCGGGAAGACACAGAATAATAACAAATCAATACACAAAATTGGAGTCAGTCATCAATCTCCATACACTAAGGGACATACGGGCAAGAAGATCTCAGCACTTATGGACGTGTCCCACATGCAATGTGGACGATCCGTAAACTAATCTAAACTTAACTAAACTGAACTGAGCTGAACTAAAACTAAAACTGAACTGAACTGAACTGAACTGAACTGAACTGAACTGAACCGAACTGAACTGAACTGAACTGAACTGAACTGAACTGAACTGCACTGCACTAGACTAGACTAGACTAGACTAGGGAATAATAGAAGGAAAAGGTATGTGTTAGCATTTTCCTTCTATTATTCCCTATTTATCGCCTCGGATGTTTCCCTATTTAATAATATTTATTTATTATTATTTGTCTCTAGACTAGACTACTAGACTAGACTAGACTAGACTAAACTAAAACTTAAATTTAAACTAAACTAAACTATGTAAGCCGTGAGGTAAGTAATAGAATATCATATCGGTAACAAAACAATCAATGATAGTACATATAGTCTACTATCTGTGTCAAACATTGTCTGAGTCACAGTGAAGAAAGATCACAAGATGTAACAGGAGATGTGATGGGTAAAGATCGTCACACGATGATGATACACACAGTACGGCTGACACTAGATACGTAGATCGCCTGCGCCACCAGCACGACATAGATGTAGAATCTGAGTTATCTCCCTCTATCTGACATTGTCAATGTTGGTCATTTCTCCCCTCGCGACTCCCTCGAGCATCGTTCAAATCACAACACACCACCGACATTCGTATCTGTTCTCTCTTACTCCAGTAACGGCATCAGGTTACCGCCTCACTTAGATAATAGCCCAGAACATGTTTTAGATAGCCCAACTCTGTTAGGATAGACTCATCACTTTCTGGCTTTATGTGGTCTCAGTCTGGACATTCTCCATTGTGTGTCTCCTATTACCATCTCATTATTTACTCGTACCTCTATGGTATCATTTCCTACCATTTCTGCTGGTCAGTTACTCAAATCTATGTCCGCATAATGTTCACCTCTTTGTTAAAACATTAGCTGGAAAACTGTGTCGGCTTTCTATGTACTAAATATATATTTTTTTAGAAATAAAAAACAAGTGGATCAAGACGACAAGAGCAAAGGGCTGAAAGCAAGAGGTAACCATAACGTTGTAACTAAGGTCGTCTAAGATAGACCGACTAGGTCACGATCCTTTTAAATCAGCAAGTCAAGACACTAAGCACAAAGTCACTAACGTCGTCAAAGATCGACAGACTGATTCAAAGTCCTTTAAAATCAAGAAACTAAGCACAAAGTCACTAACGTCGTCAAAGATCGACAGACTAATTCAAAATCCTTTAAAATCAGCAAGTCAAGACACTAAGCACAAAGTCACTAATGCTCTCTAAGAATGAGTTGATGAATTCATTAGCACAGCAGACTGCGGTGTATCACGACATCGGGATCAACGTTCGTTGAAGCTTCCCCGAGAGCAACAAGTGTGTGGTTGTGTGCACCCCAGAACGGATACAATCAATGACACATCAGCTATAAGCAGAAGCGCCACCTATATTCTTATCATTGCTCTAGTTTCTTGCGCAATCACTTGTAGCAACTATCTCTCTTTTTCTTTCTCGCTCTCTCACTTAGAAATATACTCTATCTATCACACACTACCATACACTCTATCACACACTACCATACACTCTATCACACACTACCATACACTCTATCACACACTAGCACACAAATATCAAACTTTCCGAAGCAGCATATTACAATCATCTATTCTCTACCTAAAACACATTGAATTCCGCCCGACAATAATCACATATTCAGCCCCCAAACATACAAACTGCCATCGCTAGCTTCCACAACACAACTTGACCTCAGATGTTCCCAAACAAACATCAGTGTCCACAACAATAACACAACTTCCAGTGCCCAACTTCCAAACAAACTCCGACCACTAGTTTGGGTAAGTCCTAATTACCAGCTTTTCCTCTTCTCCTGGATTTAAGGCGACCAGGCGTGATACCGACCACGCGACAGTTTTTCAAAGAACATAGACATATATCCCCCACATGTTCTAGTGTGTGACGGAAGTCCGCATTATTCCACAATTAACGAGCTTTTTTAACATTTGTAAAATAGTTCAGGCTTCTTTCAATTTAGATCCACTCTGAATTCATGGGATCAATTTACTTACAGACTGCTTTTAGACTGCCCAGTCTCTCAATGTATGTGCATCATTGTTCCACCTATTCTCCTCCACTTTAAGGAGTAAAGAACAATCTTGGCGGTGTCCTCTTTATCCAGATTCAGGCTAGATTCAGTGTCAGAGCTGCCAGCGAGCGTATCGGCTGTTTCATTGACGTGTACACCAGCGAGCCATGGACTGTACACAGGTTAGCGTGCTAACTGTAGAGCCATCCAATAGCTGCATCCACCAAGTTGGCTTAATTATCGTCATCATTTTGGGATCAGGAATTCTGTTTCAGTAACAGCCGGTGTTTCATAGTGTTGGCTTGTTTCTGACTCCGATAAGCCGTTCATAGCAAGCATGTGGGAAACAATGTCTTCCATCTTGAACAAGAACCGAAACATATGAGACTGCGTGGCATAAGAAGATAAGGAACACCAAAAGAAAGTCTTGCTTGCTTGTGTTCGCCCGATGATTAAAGGAACACACCTCTTCGTTCACCATTAAAATGACGTTATGTAGGCGTGTCTGCGTTGTGTTTTGGTTTGTAGTATAACTATGATTTCCTGTGTGTTACCGGGGCCTCATTATGAGGGAAGTAAAGAATAGTGACACTGTGACCTTCCAGGCATGTCGTAAGAGGCGACTAAGGAGGTTAATCGATTGCTCGACAAGCTGTCATTGTAAAAAGTATTGTTATGGAAACAGCGCCATATATTTTAGAAGCAGTGATCTCTGCAATATATGCCATTTTGGCATGCAAGGTTTCTGTTTTTGAGATTGTGGTTCTGCCCTATGTGCCGTCTTCGGCTCGAAAGGACAATAGATAACTATGATAAATTTGCGCCTTTCGGCCCAGTACATCCGCCTTCGGCACGAAAGAAACTCTAATGAAGAACAATTAATAAAGATATACACCCATGTCTGTACACTGAGTGATTCGATGAGCATGATAAGAAAAGTGGAGGCGGGATTTGTACGTATGCAATGGGTAGAGTTATTGCAAAAGTCAAAAATACGTAAGGTCACCTTTGTCTATGTCCCAAGACGTGCGGGAGTACGGGGAAATGAAAGAGCGGACAAGTTGGCTTGCTGCGCTATTGTTGAGGACGGTCAACCAATGGATCGGGCGGACTGGAGTCGCCAGTCGCTGGGCACTGCAAGACTTGCTGAGTACCTATGGACATGTTCGGAGTGCAATGATGGTGACCCGCTAATAACTCAATAATAGAGGAAGCTCAAATATGCGGGCTAAAGCAGTGAATCGTCAGACACGGAGAGATGTTCTATTCCTTCCTTGGTACCAATTTCACTGCACTCAGGAATTCCCTATATCTGCTACACCACTTGTCACAGCATTTTCCAAAATGCACTAGCAGACTCCGTTAACAAGGTCACTCTGTGCACGCCCTACTCGACTGCACAGGCGACAATTCCAAACCTATTTTGTCGCCTCTTACGACATGCGTGGCAGGTAACACTGGATCCATTCTTTTCTCCCGACACTGTGGGGAGGCCCAGTAGCCACACTGTGTGTGGAGGTGATGTATGTCCTGTGTGCCGTCATCGACCCCAGAGGAACTAACTGAAATATCCATGGAGACTCTCGTCTGCCTTAAAGAGTTCAAGGACTCTCATGTAGTCAAGAAAGTATTGGCAAAACTTCCCGCAAAAAATCTATAACCAGGACAAGAAAGTGGACATATGTTGGTCATGTGGTGAGAAGAGATAAGAAAGGTGGACATATATTGGTCATGCGATGAGAAGAGAGATAAAAAAGAGTCTCAAAACATGCGCTCAAATGGAAAACAGAATCTGACACTTGATAGCAGAAATCGTCCCTGCGTGTTGTCTTTGGCTAGAAGGATAATAGATAGAGATAGAATGATGAAAAGATGGGATCGCTGTAGGACAATGTGAGAGCATATTCTGGAGAGGGTTAGTACAAATACAAAACAGGTAAATCTTTAAAGATGGATCTTGTTGTACAACCCAGTGAAAGTTCTTCCTCTTTCACAGCTCAAAGACAGCAATGACATATTTTTTTCCCAGATGTTGGCTTCTGGAAAGTTCAGGTAGCCATGCTTCCAAAGACGTCGTTGTTTTTACAAGTCGGGCCAGGCCGTTCCATAATGGGATTGATTTCCAACAAGAGTGATTATTACGTGTCTGTGATTGGTTACTCTAAGTACACCTGTCAATCACGGTGCGTTGAATGTATATGCTCTGACCTTTCATAGAGGAACACACAAGCACACATATGTGCACTCACTGACGTACATATACACTTCCCATCGTTGACGTTTTCAAACGTTTGAATCTCTCTCTCACTCGATTATTCTCCCTCACTTATCGCTAAGCTAAACATCTGCATCACTTTTTCTTTGACATAAAAAGACACTTTTAGAGTGTACATGTTTTCTCTAGTAAAAAAACCTTCTCCCTATTTTTCTCATCTCTCTCACTCCACATTCTCTCTCTCTCTCTCTCTCTCTCTCTCGCTTCCCTTCACTTCCACACTTTCTGTATCTCTCTCACTCCACCCTCCCTATATAACCCTTCCATATATTATCTTGCCATCACAACCTCTCCATCGTATTCTGTACGGATGTGTGTATATCTCTCAGACAGTCTATCCCTCTCTATTTATCCCATATATTTCTTCTTCTTTCCTACCTCATTTGCCTTTCAGCGTCGAGGTGTGAAATAGTTTGTGAACTGTTGCTCTTCTGTTCTCTTCTCCTGCTATTATATTTCCTAGGTTTACTAATATTCCGTCAATCCATTGTTTGCTCTTCTGTTGACATCTGCTGTTATTTTTCCTAGTGCTTCTAATATTCCATCAATGCATCTTTTCATCTTCTATTGGCCTCTCTTGCTGTTATGTTTCCTAGTGTTTCTAATATTCTATCAATCCATCTTTTCCTCTTCTATTAGCCTCTCCTGCTGCTATGTTTCCTAGTGTTTCTAATATTCCATCAATCCATCTTTTCCTCTTCTATTAGCCTCTCCTGCTGCTGTTTCCTAGTGTTTCTAATATTCCATCAATCCATCTTTTCCTCTTCTATTGGCCTCTCCTGCTGTTATGTTTCCTAGTGTTTCTAATATTCCATCAGTCCATCTTTTTCGTGGTGGGTCCTTGGGTCTGGTGGTCTCGGAACGTTTATTAAAGGAAAATGGAAGAAGGGATGAGATAAAGTAAGCGGGGAAGACAGAATGTAGGAGGGGAAGAAAGAATATAGGAGGGGAAGAGAGAAAGGAGGAGGGGCAGAGAGAATGTAGAAGGGGAAGAAAGAATGTAGGAGGGGAAGAGAGAATGTGGGAGGGGATGAAAGTAAGAGGGGAAGAGAGAATGTAGGAGGGGATGAGAGAAAGTAAGAGGGGAAGAGAGAATGTAGGAGGGGATGAGAGAAAGTAAGAGGGGAAGAGAGAATGTAGGAGGGGATGAGAGAAAGTAAGAGGGGAAGAGAGAATGTAGGAGGGGATGAGAGAATGGAGGAGAGGGATGAGAGAATGAAGGAGGGGAAGAGAGAAAGTAAGAGGGGAAGAGAGAATGTAGGAGGGGAAGAGAGAATGTAGGAGGGGAAGAGAGAATGTAGGAGGGGAAGAGAAAATGTAGGAGGAGATGAGAGAATGTAGGAGAGAAAGAGAGAATGGCGGAGGGGATGAGAGAATGGCGGAGGGGATGAGAGAGTGGAGGAGGGGATGAGAGAATGGAGGAGGGGATGACAGAATGGAGGAGGGGGTGAGATAATGGAGGAGGGGATGAGAGAATTGAGGAGGGTAATAAAGAATTGAAGAGGGAATGGGAGAATGGAGGCGGAGATGAGAGAATGGGGGAGGGGAAGAGAATATGGAGGAGGGGAATAAAGAATAGAAGAGGGAATGGGAGAATGGAGGTGGGGATGAGAGAATGGAGGTGGGGAAGACTATACAAATGGAACAGATGAATAGAAAATGTAAGAAACGAAGAGAAAATGGAAGAGGGGAAGATCAGAGAAAATGGAAGAGAGGAAGAGAGAAAGGAAGAGAGGAAGAAATAATGGAAGGAAGAAAGCGAGAGAGAGAGAGGTGGTACGTGAATCGTCAGCACTGTTTTCAAATTGATTCTATTCCCCCACCCCGTTTTCTCCACGCAGTTATTGTCCACAGTCTGGCCCACCCTTGAGGAAAACCTCAAATGTTCTGCTTGACTAGCCCACCCATTCAACTACTACACCCCAAAATACAAGTGTGCGATCATATTAACAACAACCCTCATTTCTTTCTCTGTCCTGACCTCCACAACAAAATCCTCTTTTCTCCCAGCCCTCCTGACCTCCACAACAAAATCCTCTTTTCTCCCAGCCCTCTTGACCTCCACAACAAAATCCTCTTGTCTCCCAGCCCTCCTGACCTCCACAACAAAATCCTTTTTTCTCCTAGCCCTCTTGACCTCCACAACAAAATCCTCTTGTCTCCCAGCCCTCCTGACCTCCACAACAAAATCCTTTTTTCTCCTAGCCCTCTTGACCTCCACAACAAAATCCCCTTGTCTCCCAGCCCTCCTGAACTCCACAACACAATCCTCTCCCTCCCTCCTGACCTCCACAACAAAATCCTTTTGTCTCCCTCCCTCTTGACCTCCACAACAATGTTCCTGTCCCTCCCTCCTGACCTACACTACACACTCCTCTCCCTATTCCTGACATCCACAACAAACATCTTCTTTCCTCCTTCCCTCCCTCCTGACCTACACTACACAGTCCACTTTTCTCCCTCCCTCCTGACCTCCACAACAAACATCTTCTTTCCTCCCTACCTCCTGACCTACACTACACAGTCATCTTTTCTCCCTCCCTCTTGACCTCCACAACAAAATCCTCTCCCTCCCTCCTGACCTACACAACACACTCCTCTCCCTCCTCCTGACCTTCACAACAAAATCCTTTTATCTCTTTCCCTCCAGACCTGCACTACACACTCCTCTTTCCTCCCTCCTGACCTCCACAACAAAATCCTCTTTCCTCCCTACCTCCTGACCTAAACTAAACAAGCCTCTCCAGACCTCTTCATTAAAGTCTCAGAGATCAATTTCACGACAACCTACCAGAGACGCGAGGTCTGTACTTAGCCACAGGCCAAACCTCGTACAGAATGTCTCCCATCGGCCTACACAATCTTAAGCTGCGATTTACATACCTTATTTTTTTCTCTCACTCATCCTGTATCCATTGTTTGCTTGCTCTGTCTTTCATTAATTTTATCTCTCTCTGTTTGTTTCCATACGTATTTGTGTGTGTGTGTGTGTGTGTTGTTTGTTTCTTTGTTCCTGCTGAAGGCCTATTGCGCCGAAATGGCGTTCAAATTTGTGTCGCCCATCAATTACGTAAGGCTTTAACCATACCATTTTTTTTTGTTCATTTCTCCGTGTTTTTTTCCCTCTCCTCCCACTCTTTCTCTGATATTCTCTGTCCCTCTCCTCCCACCCTTTCTCTGATACTCTCTGTCCCTCTCCTCCCACCCTTTCTCTGATACTCTCTGTCCCTCTCCTCCCACCCTTTCTCTGATACTCTCTGTCCCTCTCCTCTCACTCCTTCTCTGATATTCTCTGTCCCTCTCCTCCCACCCTTTCTCTGATACTCTCTGTCCCTCTCCTCCCATACTTTCTCTGATACTCTCTCTCCATCTCCTCCCACTTTTTCTGTCCCTCTCCTCCCACCCTTTCTCTGATACTCTCTGTCCCTCTCCTCTCACTCCTTCTCTGATATTCTCTGTCCCTCTCCTCCCACCCTTTCTCTGATACTCTCTGTCCCTCTCCTCCCACATTTTCGATGACACTCTCTCTCCATCTCCTCCCACCTATTCTCTGATACTATCTGTCCCTCTCCTCCCACCCTTTCTCTGATACTCTCTGTCCCTCTTCTCCCACCCTTTCTCTGATACTCTCTCTCCCTCTCCTCCCACCCTTTCTCTGATACTCTCTCTCCCTCTCCTCCCACCCTTTCTCTGATACTCTGTCCCTCTCCTCCCACCCTTTCTCTGATACTTTCTCTCCCCCTCCCCAACCTTTCTCTGATACACACTCTTGTCTCTCTTCATTTAATCCCTTCCTCCCCTCTCTCATCCATTTGATTTCTCTTATTTCCTCGTATTCTCTTCATCTTCTCTCTCTCTCTCTCTCTCACCAGATTCCTCCCATTTCTATCTCAAATCCTAGTTATGTTTTCTTAATCATTTACTCTCATTCTATCACCACGCCCACCTTCCTATATTTTGTTTCTCTCACTTACACTCACATCCTCTCTCCTCCTCATTTCTAACTCCACACTCCCTCACCTCTTTTGGATTCCGCCCACCTCTCCACAACAATTCTATTATACTCACTTCCATTTTTTTTTAATTAACTTGTGTTGCCTTTCTAACGCTTTGTGTGTGTTTGTGTATGCGCGCGCGTGTGTGTCACGGGCTGCCTACTCAAACCTCAAAGTGACATTTCAATTCATTCTTCCTTTCCTGCATTCATCGGAAGACTAAAAGAATAGTTAGACCTGGCCACACAGAAAACGACGTTAAGTGGGCGTAAATGCGTTGTGTCGTGGTTTGCAGTAGAACAGCGATATTTACCCATTTTGGACCAGCACATTCGACTTCAGCACGGTATTTTTGGGTAACTAGTTGCCCTCCCTCTCGATCCCTGTTCACTTTGTCAGACTAGTTAGTCTGTTATTAGAGGCACCACAAAGAGGTGGAATAAGATATGCTTTGATTCTATGAGTCTCAGATCTGTTGTCCTTGCCATTTTTATTCTATCACCCAGAAAATCCACATCATTTATGTGTGAAGGTCCGCCGAGTCTGTTACATCCCCCTCATTATTCAAACTGATACATTGAGGGAGTGCTTCCAAACTGTGACAACTAACAAGAAAGTTAACTTCTTGCTCAATTAATGTTTGTTTGTGCTGAGAGCATTTTAGTAGACTCACGTGACAAACCTGGAGGTTCTTACTCGCACCGGCCTCCCGAACATCTACACGCTGCTCAAATAACGTAGGTTACGCTGGCTTGGTCACTTACACCGTATGAAACATGGTCCAATACCATACTACCTACCAAAAGATATACTTTATGGACAACTAGCAGATGGCAAAATAAATAGGAGACGCCCAAAAATCTGATTTATAGACGTGTGTAGACGTGACATGAAGACTCTGAACATAAACCATTCAGCCTGGAAAGACATAGCCGCAGACGGCAATCTTTGGAACATACTCCAAAGCTCCAACTCAAGCAAGAAACGGATTCATAGAAAAAGAGAATACACGGCGAATGAAAATAACAAAATAACACTTCGTAGTGGCGCTGCAAATCCACAGTCGACTATGACTGACGGGGGCTACTACATGTTACTTGGATGAAGCACAGCCAACTATATTACTTAAGCCTGTGGATTGAGAGGGAGCCGCGATAACTCAGTGGTTAGTGAACTGGACTACAAAGGACAAGCGATAGGGTTCGTCCCAACCGACGGCTTCCAGGTTCACCCAGCCTTAAATGGGTACCGGATTTTTCTGGGAAAGTAAAGCGGCACGGGCGCAATACCGACCACATTACCCCAAAAATCATGTGCCGAAGGTCTGTAAAATTTATGGCCACTAACACCATATTCCCTATACGCCACTTGGCGTGACGGAGGTACTTTACTTTTTTACTGTGGGCTGAGAGGGAATTCCTGGAAAACCAACAACTAGCGTGACGTTTCCAGCTTTGCGAGCTGAGGTGGTTGTGGGTAGTGTGAAGTCAGCCGTCTACTTCTCCTATATTTTAACATATTACTGTAGGTGGTGGGTTTTTCCGTTTTATTCTTCTGCTCGCGGGCCTTAGTTAATATGATGGCTGTGAATGAAGCATCTCAAAGATTGGTCGTTCTGTAAGATTTGCCATTGTCGGCCACACATTTGTTTACAACCTAAGCAACTGCAACTTTTGAAATAAACATAAAATGGTATGGAGCAGCTCAACTAATAGAATGACGGGACAAACTACAGCGTTTCGGCAAAAGCCCTCATCACGGATAAAATATATAATATACACAATATAGAAATAGATTTTTTTTAAAAAATAATAATAGTAAATAAATATAAAATATATCATCATCATTATGTGCCATACCGGTTGGCGTAGGCGATCATGTCCTTCCACAATCTTCTATCCACAGTGTATCGTATCAGTTCAGTTGTTAACTGTTTTTCATGCCATGACACCAAGTTATCTAGTATTTTGTTCTCTTTGTCGTCCGCGATCTCTCTTCCTTTGTATTTTGCCTGTTGTATCCAGGTATTCTAACTTTCCTCTTCTCATGATGTGCCCAAAAAAATGTTGATTGTTTCTTTCTGATGTTTTTTAGTAGCTCTATTTTAGAGTTGGCCTCTTTGAGAATGTCCTCATTGGTCTTTTTAGCTGCCCAGGGAACTAAGAACCTACTGATATAAAATATAGACTGTAACTTGTAATCACCTTGAATGCATCAAGGAAGACTAGTGCATATATTAGGTTGCGAGCGAGGCAACTAAAATATTGATACACATCCGTGATGCAAAAACACACATAAGCAGAAATCTTGTACACAGAATCAAAGCAGCCACATTCGATCTGTTCTGTTACACTCGCTACATGCTCAGCGTGACCTCTCATCATTATAGAGCCAGCTAATTACCGCCATTAGTCTAATAACCCAGATGATTGCTCGAGTTGTAACAGCCCTCTCGTGCAGCTCGCGCGCTACACGTCACCATCAACAACTCCCCCATTTTCTATGCCATAATATGGAGCAGAGATTACAACGACTACAGCCCAAATGTCGGATATCACCAGAGAAGTGATAGGTTAGGCCCAGCAGAACTTGACGATATTTCTCTTTCTACAGACTGGTTAGTCAGCTACATGATAAGTTAGTTTAGGTTGTTTAGTTTCAACAGATTAATGGTGCTTAGTTGGCCGTGAGCTCTAGAGCAGGTTTCTCGTGGCAAGGCGTCGTGTGTCGATGAGCACGGGTTTTATCTTGCTTCCGACTGTTTATTGTTCTGTTTGTTTGTTTGTTTTTTTGTTGATTATTTGTGGTATGTTGTCCTAGTGTTGTAAGCATAGCTCGCCCCCGGCAAATGATTCGTTGAGCACGTGACTTGTCTTGGGCGGCTAGACTAGAACTGCCCAATATAGCTATAACTCGGGAAACAAAACAAAATATAACGTTTCAGGCAGCGGTCTTCATCAGTGCTCCACCGTACGATATTTATGTGTGCATGTATCCTATGTTTGTTTAGCTAATTTTTTTTTAGTTCAGTTTAGTTTAGTGTTTAGTTCAGTTCAATTTAGTGCTCAATTCAGTGCTTAGTTCAGTGTTTAGTTCAGTTTAGTTTAATCAGTCAGCAGGTTTAGTTATTTAGCTAGTTAATCGATTTATTAATCTGTCAGTTAATCAATCAGTTAACTCGTTTTTACTATTTAGTTAGTTAATCGATTAGTTCGTTAGTTAAATTCTCCTCTCGGTGGTGGTGGTGGGGGGGGGGGGGGGGGCGCTGGTTGGTCCCGAGGCAAGACGCCGACCTCGAAACAAAGAGGTTTTGAGTTCAAATCCCGGCTGGAACAGTTTGGATTTTATTTATGATTTCTCTCCGCGGCAACCACCCTGGTCTAAGCAGCGAAGCCCGGCTTTGAAACGCCAATTACTCATCGACGGAAACAAAAAAGTTAAGATATCTCCGAAGCCGGAGTTATCTGCTTGTACGGCGACGGACATCTGTGCACACGGCTGCCAGGGAAAAACGGACAAACACGCAAAATTCAGTTCCTAGTATATAGGGACTTCGCCAGAGGTGAAAGCTGGCGAACGAAAAAAAAAAAATTCCCCTCTGGATGGGTTTCTACACGTCTACATGACTCCACTGTCATACTTCACTAACCGCCCCCGCCCCCCCCCCAACCATCCCACACCAAGTTAATTGCTTTCAAACAACCACCAAAATGAGCCCACATAAGCCAAAGCCTCCTGCCGTCATCGTCTAGGACAAGTTAGGCCTTCACAACCGCCTCATTGATTACCAGGCTGTAAGAAGCCACGCCATCCCTCCCCCCACCAGCCGGTGGTTGTCAACGCTTCCATGTTCTACTAACGTAAGTCATGACGGATGTCATGTTTTCGTTAAAAAACGTGTCCAACAGTCTGCTTCCTGTTGTTATTAAGTGCTGTCTGTGGCACGGTGCACTTTTAAGATTTCCATCGTCACTTATATCAGCGGCTGCTTCGTTCGCATATGTGGTCTACGTAGACACATTTAATGATGTAAGGAAATGAATCGAGCTTACACCAGTAAGTAATGTAAAAGAAAAGAGCCCCGTCACACCAAGTGGCGTATAAGGAATATGGTGTTAGTGACCATGATTTTGGGGTAATGTGGTCGGCATTACGCCTGTGCCGTTTGACTTTCCCAGAAAATAATGCGGTATCCACTTAAGGCTGGGTGAACCTAGCAACCGTCGGTCAGGATCAAACCCGGCCTCTTGTCCTTTGTAGCCCAGATCACTAACCACTGAGCTATCGCGGCTCCCAGTTTACACTAGTACTGCAATATATATTTATCGTGGAATTTACTTTGAAGAAAGTTGCTTTCACCACAGCCCGTCTGAAAGAATCTCTGTCACTAACCAGATTTCCCACTTCTTCTGGCGTTTTGTTCAATGTCTCTCATTTTTTCTAAACTACATTTTGTTTGGTATGCCCCTGATGTGGTGCCCATGAACCATGCGTTCCATTATTTTTTTTCCATCCCGCTGTGACTTTTGCGTGACCATATTTTACATAATTTTTTTAAATTATATTATTCTATAAACACTATATTGTTATTGTAACATTGATATCGCTAGATTAAATAGATTAGCCATGACAAACAAGAAAAAGAGTTCTTAATGTTATGTAGAGCCAGTCTTAACATATGGATGTGAATCATGGACGATAGGACAACAAACAAGAAAATCCCTGCAGGCTGTAGAAATATGGTTTTACAGAAGAATGTTGAGAATATCATGGACAGCTAAGAAGAGTAATGAAAATGCTCTGAAAGAGGTCAAAGCAAAAAGATATCTAATTTCCAATACTAGGAAGAAACAATCATCATTTTTTGGCCATGTAATGAGAAGAGTACAACTGGAATATATTGTAACAACTGGAGAAATTGAGGGACGAAGAGACAGAGGGAAGCAAAGAGAGAAAATACCAGAACGCTTAAGAGAATGACTTGGCAAAAGGTCAACAACAGAAATGATCAATTACTGAGTTGTGGAGAGACATGATCACCAACGCCAGCAAGCATGATACTCGATGATGATATAAAATAACAAGAAATGACAATGGTTTTAACACGGCTACCACACCCCGCCCCCTTTTTTCCAGAGTGCATTATAACTTAGATTCGTCATGAAAAGGAGGAAAGGCAGGCATAGAAGACAATGGATCAATTAAATAGCACACGTCATGATGAGCACACTACAAATAATTCATTGCATCACCCCAAATGTGTGACGTTTTCAACTTTGCAGATTGCGGGTAGAATTACATCAGCCATATAGCTATAGCTGGCATAACTAAAGAAGTCACGATTGTCAGGGTTTTCTGGGGTTCCCCTCTATGCCCGCTGGTCTTACGACTACAGATGGCTGTGACTGTACTAAAGACATCACTAGATTCATGTTAGGTCTAACTTGGAGCACACTATACTTAACGACAGCTGGCCTTGTTCAACTCAAAATGGGAATTATCAAAGACAAAAGTCACAGTTGTCTGACTTACTGCACTGAACGCCTTGCAGCTTCTCGCGGAGCACAGCGCTGCAATCACTCTCTGTCAATGGACTAGGCTCTGTGCTACATTCTCCAACTGAGCTCATGTCCATCCTGCAGCCTTTGCTTCTGTCTCAACGGTTCTTCTCCAGGTCTGTTTGGACCATCCATCTTTCCTAGTTCCTTGACTGTCTTGCAACATACTTGGAAGTCTTCTCAACGTGTTGCCAGTCAGTCTCCATGTCCTGTTCTTGACCTCCCTCCCTTCAGGTATCTGGGCAGTTCTTTCCCAAAGGTTTTCATTTGTAATTTTATTTGGCCATCCAATATTAAGAAATGCCCATTCCGAACTGTCTGCTCACTGGAATGTCCATCCCGAATTGTACAAAGTCTGTGACGGTGGATGGGGTGGAAGAGTCAGCAATGATCAACGGCACAGAAAGCGAAAACAGCAAAGTGTGTGGTACGCAAGAGGCATGGTCAGGGCACAAAAGACGAATGTGTCAGACCACCATGAAAGAGACTGGAGCCTCATCACGTACTACTATTCCAGAGAAAGCCATGGAGAGGTATTCTAACTTACGTCGGAGGAAAGATCTAAAAATAAGAACATGGAATGTTAGTACTCTATACTGTACTACTAGCAGAAAATCCTAAAGATCTACAACAATTACTTAATGGAATAAACATGACAAGCAAAAAATATGGATTAGATATGAATATCAAAAAGACTAAAACTATGATCATAAACAAAGAAGATACTCAAAACCCACAAGTGGATATCAAAATTGAAGGAATAGATCTGGAGACAGTTCAGAACTACAACTACCTTGGACATACTATAACCAGTGATGGAAAATGTAAAACTGAAATAAACAAAAGAATAGGAATGGCAAAAAGTAATTTTAATGCCATGAAAAATATACTAACATCAAAACAAATAACACCAGGGCTAAAACTAAGAATAGCAAAATGTTACATCTTCTCAACATTCCTATACGGTGCAGAAACATGGACATTAGACAAGTAAACAGAACAGAAAATTGATGCCTTTGAAATGTGGATTTATAGAAGTATAGGTAGAACTGGATGGAACGATAAGAAAACAAACGACGAAGTCTTAAAACAACTAAAAGTGAAAAGAGGATTACTAAACACAATTTAAACAAGACAAATGAGATTTTTGGGCCATGTTAAAAGACACAACAGCCTAATAAAAGTAATCTTGGAGGCGAAATTACAAGGTAAAAGAGGCAGAGGCAGACCAAGACTAACATGGACGAGTAACATCAAAAGATGGACAACCTGCACCATCAAAGCAAGAGATAAAGCAGAATGGCGCTACGTGGTAGCCAACTTCGTTGAGCAGATGGCACTCGATGATGATGAATATTAAGAGTCTGTCGGATGCATCTGTTTATGTACGATCGAAGTCTGTTGTTATTTGTCCCTGTTTAGCACTGTAGCTACCAATAACAAGATCACAGTAATTGCCAAGACACAGAGTACTCCAGATGTCAATGACAGAAGGTACCAAAAAAACACGAAATGATGGAACATGCTACAATATAATAGGCCATATTTGCTAAAGTGTGCAAAACACATTCTGGAAAATAATTCATACTCAAGGAACACGACAACACTAATGTGTGGGGTGAAAGCAGAAACTAAAGGTATAGGGAATTAACATACAATAACAATACAAAATATCGACAACACACAATAACGACAACACAGAATATCGACAACACACAATAACGACAACACAGAATATCGACAACACACAATAACGACAACACAGAATATCGACAACACACAATAACGACAACACAGAATATCGACAACACACAATAACGACAACACAGAATATCGACAACACACAATAAGGACAACAACAACACACACTAACGACAACACATAATAACGACAACACATAATAACGACAACAACACACAATAACGACAACAACGACACACAATAACGACAACACAGAATATCGACAACACACAATAACGACAACACAGAATATCGACAACACACAATAACGACAACACAGAATATCGACAACACACAATAACGACAACACAGAATATCGACAACACACAATAAGGACAACAACAACACACACTAACGACAACACATAATAACGACAACAACAACACACAATAACGACAACAACGACACATAATAACGACAACACACAATAACGACAACAACAACACACAATAACGACAACAACGACACATAATAACGACAACACATAATAACGACAACACATAATAACGACAACAACAACACACAATAACGACAACAACGACACATAATAACGACAACACATAATAACGACAACAACAACACACAATAACGACAACAACAACACACAATAACGACAACAACGACACATAATAACGACAACAACGACACACAATAACGACAACACACAATAACGACAACAACAACACACAATAACGACAACACACAATACCGACAACACACAATACCGACAACACATAATAACGACAACAACGACACATAATAACGACAACAACGACACATAATAACGACAACAACGACACATAATAACGACAACAACGACACACAATAACGACAACAACAACACACAATAACGACAACAACAACACACAATAACGACAACAACAACACACAATAACGACAACAACGACACATAATAACGACAACAACAACACACAATAACGACAACAACGACACATAATAACGACAACAACAACACACAATAACGACAACAACAACACACAATAACGACAACAACGACACATAATAACGACAACAACAACACACAATAACGACAACAACGACACATAATAACGACAACAACAACACACAATAACGACAACAACAACACACAATAACGACAACAACGACACATAATAACGACAACAACAACACACAATAACGACAACAACAACACACAATAACGACAACAACGACACATAATAACGACAACAACGACACACAATAACGACAACACACAATACCGACAACACACAATAACGACAACAACAACACACAATAACGACAACAACGACACACAATAACGACAACACACAATACCGACAACACACAATAACGACAACAACGACACATAATAACGACAACAACGACACACAATAACGACAACACACAATAACGACAACACACAATAACGACAACACACAATAACGACAACAACAACACACAATAACGACAACACACAATAACGACAATAACGACACACAATAACGACAACACACAATAACGACAACACACAATAACGACAACAACGACACACAATAACGACAACACACAATAACGACAACACACAATAACAACAACACACAATACCGACAACACACAATAACGACAACAACAACACACAATAACGACAACACACAATAACGACAATAACGACAACGACGACGGCAAGAAGACAAGAGCAGACAGACCTTCTTGGTTGACAAACTCCAGCGGCGAGACGAGCTCGTTGTTGTTGATGCTGTAGCTGTGCTCCGACTTGATGCACGGCGGCTGCATGGCTTCCGTCATCATCTTGTCATTGAGGACTGGATCGTCAAGGAAAGAATTCAGCCAATCGTTCTCAAATCCTTCATCATCGGGGGTCGGGAAGCCGGTCTGAAACGGGATCAAGACGGGGACATTGACTGACAGGGTTCAGCATTACTACAGCTATAGCACAAAGGTCAAGTGTCAGACTTTCGTGTGATCTTGTGACAAGACAGCAATCATGCTACGGTCATTATTATTCTATTCCACTCTAGATATTTTGTTGTCAACAATCAAGAAATAACGTCACAGCGAAATCTATGCTTTTATTTATGTCTTCATCTCCAATAATTAATTTGAGGAACAATTCTAGAGGCAACGAATCTAGTTAGAAGAAATCTATAAATGTGGCTAATGATGATGGGAAAACCCTGCCAAGAATATATAGAACAACAACAACTTCAATGGTTGGGCCACCTGTCAGAATGAATCCTCGCCATCAAGGGCGTTCTTCTCGAGAATGCATGGAAAAAGACCGGGGGGAAGACCCAGAAGAAGATGGATAGATGCAGTGATAGAGACATGTAAAAACAAAGGAAAATCACTAATTCAGACAGTTCGAGCAGCTCAAGAACGACAAATGATATAAACCACGACACCTTTTAGGTATCAGTGAGAAAGAGAAAAGAAGAAGATGGATGAGGATGGAAACGACGATAAGGATGATAAGGCCATGTTCCGCAACGAACAAAGAAGAGGATGATGATGTCAAAGAAGAAATATATAGAGAGAGAACGAAATAAAAGAAGTAGTAACATAATTACTTAACATAGCAAACCCCATTCATTTTTATTTCCAAAACTCATTAATGAAACTGAAAAGAATTGTCAATATTTTCCGACAAATCCAGAGGTTTGAACAAACCCTTTACAGAAATCACGGTTCTGTTTGTCTTGGGAGTCCGAAGATTGTTAAGAGGAAGGTGTGATTACCCGGTGCAAATGGCTGCAGGGAGTAGGTCAACGGCTACACGGACACGTGCTTGTCGTATATCAAGACAGAACTAAGCAAACACGTTCAATGTACGTCATGGAAACACACCGTTCCATGTAATAAAGTCCGCTACATTTGACAGGTGCTCTATTTCACATCTCTACTGCAGTAGATGGTCCGTTTAGTCAATGTTACATTCTGATTTGTCTGATACTTGTAGGCTGAAATGTCAAGAGAAATAGCATTGGGTGAGGGGGAGAGGGGGGTCCTGAATATATAGTCAGAATATAGTAAGAGCACATTATTATATAGGGAGCCGCGATAGCTCAATGTTTAGTGAACTAGACCACAAAGGACAGGAGGCAGGGTTCGATCCCAAACCGACGGCTTCCGGGTTCACCCAGCCTTAAATGGGTACATGATTTTTTTTTTCTGGGAAGGTAAAGCGGCACGGGCGTAATACCGACCACATTACCCCAAAAATCATGTGCTGAAGGTCTGTACAATTTATGGTCACTAACACCATATTACCCTATACGCCACTTGGTGTGACGGGGGTACTTTACTTATTTTTACTTAAATTATTATATACACATGCTATGCTATTCACATCATGGACAGTAGACAAACAAATGAAAAGACGATTAGAGGCCACAGAGATGCGATTTCTAAGAAAATTGTTGAAAGTTCCCTGGACAGCTAAAAAGACCACTAAGGAAATTCTCAAAGAGGCCAACACAAAAAAAAGGAGCTCCTAAAAAAAAAAACAGAAAGAAGCAATCAACATTTTTTGGGCACATCATGAGAAGAGGAAAGTTGGAATACTTGGTTACAACAGGTATAATAAAACGAAAGAGAGATCGCGGACGACAAAGAGAAAAAAAATACTGGATAGCTTGGTGTCATGGCACGGAAAACAATCAACAGAATTGGTACGATGCACTGTGGATAGAAGATTGTGGAAGGATATGATCGCCTACGTCAACCGGCATGGCACATGATGATGCTATTCACATCTCTCCTCTACTAGTCCACACTGCATCACTTCGTCTGCCCCCTATATCTATTACTCCACTCTACGGCATCTCTATCTTTCATCTTCTCTAGCCTGTTTCTTGCACCTTTTGTATGCACACGGATCTGTTTTCGGAAACTTCTGTGCGTGCTATGTGCGCACATTTTCACTTTTGTGCACCCAAATGCACCCCGTTGCGCACTTCCTTTCTTCCAGAAAAAAAGATTCCTCTTAGATCTTACAGGGAACTTTTTATTAACATTTTATTGCTTCTTTACTTTTCATTTCTCTTTGTAGTTCATTTTTTAAAATGATATATATATATATATTATGTTAAATACATATGTGTAAGTTTGTTGTCTGTTTGTTCCTGTTGAAGGCCATTACGCCGAAACGTCGTTCTGATTTGTGGTGTCAACTTGTTACGTGAAGTTTTGACCATACTATTTTTTTTCTATATATATTTTGTCATTTCTCCTCATTGGAGGGGGCCTGGCTGTAAACCTCACCAGAGATGAGACATGTGGGGACATGATGTATGGACTCTGGCGTGTTGACAGACGGGGGCTGGTAGCAAGCGATCATGATAAGTCAGTAGTTTGGTCAAATATCAGTGTCTTATGATGGATGCTGTTATACCTGAACAGCTTCTCCCGTGGCTGAATCTGCCAATATTGGTTAAAGAGATCCGTCCGCTGAATGAACAAGATCTATTTGTGGTGCCTGGCATCGTCTCCTTTCTCCTGCGCCTTTTGTCTTCTGAATTTGATATCAGCACTGCCTCGAAAATTTATGTGCTTTTTCTTTTGTTCTCCGTGTGCTACAATGATGCCAGACCTTCCCAGTTTCTTTCACTGATAGAGAATTCCCTCATAGAAGCCCTACAAACATCTTTATATCTCAGCATTGGTCATCCCTTTAGTTCTTTCCGTCCTTATGTTCGCCATACAATATTTGTTTGGGAATACGATTATTTGCTATTCTTCTTACATGACCCAGCCATCTAAATCTACGACTCCTAAGTGTTGCCATGATCGATGTGAGTTTGGCTCGTTGTAAGACATTACAGTTGGTTACTTTGTCCTGCCATGGTCGATTCTGTTGAATCTTTTCTCCTGCCCTGCATAGGTAGTCCAAGTTTCTGATCCGTATAGAAGTGTACTAAGCACACACTGTTGGTAAATTTGAATGTTAATCCTGATTATTAGTTTGATGTTAGCCCATGCTCTATATTTAAGTTTACCAAATGTGGAAGCTGCCTTTCTGATTCGGAAATGTATTTCTTTTTTCAAGAGGATAGGTGATAAGTGGATAATTGGAGATGGGACATGAGGATAGGTGATAAGTGGATAATTGGAGATGGAACATGAAGATAGGTGATAAGTGGGTAATTGGAGATGGGACATGAGGATAGGTGATAAGTGGATAATTGGAGATGGACATGAGGATAGGTGATAAGTGGATAATTGGAGATGGAACATGAAGATAGGTGATAAGTGGATAATTGGAGATGGAACATGAAGATAGGTGATAAGTGGATAATTGAAGATGGGACATGAGGATAGGTGATAAGTGGATAATTGGAGATGGGACATGAAGATAGGTGATAAGTGGATAATTGGAGATGGGACATGAAGATAGGTGATAAGTGGATAATTGGAGATGGAACATGAGGATAGGTGATAAGTGGGTAATTGGAGATGGGACATGAAGATAGGTGATAAGTGGATAATTGGAGATGGGACATGAGGATAGGTGATAAGTGGATAATTGGAGATGGAACATGAAGATAGGTGATAAGTGGATAATTGGAGATGGGACATGAGGATAGGTGATAAGTGGATAATTGGAGATGGAACATGAGGATAGGTGATAAGTGGATAATTGGAGATGGGACATGAGGATAGGTGATAAGTGGATAATTGTAGATGGGACATGAGGATAGGTGATAAGTGGATAATTGGAGATGGGACATGAGGATAGGTGATAAGTGGATAATTGGAGATGGGACATGAGGATAGGTGATAAGGTGATCAGTAAGATGAAAGAGGAGATGGGGAGCAGGAGGTGGAGAAAGCGACGAAAAAAGAAGAAGAAGAAGTCTCGAACTGTAGGAGAAGCTTTAATTCCGATATGTCAATTTGAACTATGTTATGTGGACACTAGTACCAGGACTCAGCCTTAATAGCAAAAAGACAGAAGTAATGGTAGCAACAAAGATATCACCGCAGGGCACAATAAAGACAAGCGGAACAATATTAAAACAGGTAAATGAATTTAAATATCTGGGAACAATGTTAATCTCAGATGGTAGATGTACAATAGAGGTGCGATGCAGAATGGCTCAGGCAAAAGCAGCTTTCCGAAAAATGGGGAAGATACTGTGCAATCATTTTTGACAAAAGAAACAAGAAAAAGAGTTCTTAAATGTTATTTAGAGCCAGTCTTAATATATGGATGTGAATCATGGACAACAGACAAGAATATCACTGGAGGCTGTTGAAATCTGGTTTTACAGAAGAATGTTGAGAATGCCATGGACAACAAAGAAAAGTAATGAAAATGTTCTGAAAGAGGCCAAAGCATAAGGAGAGCTAATTTCCAATATTAGAAAGAAACAATCATCATTTCTTGTGGCCATGTAATGAGAAGGGAACAGCTGAAATATGCGAATCATTTCAGGGGAAGGGGCGTGTTTAAAAAAATCATCCTTATCATCATCATCATGTGCCATACAGTTGGCATAGTCGATCATGTCCTTCCACAATCTTCTATCTAAGTTGCATTGTATCAGTTCTGTTGTTAACTGTTTTCCATGCCACGACACCAAGCTATCTAATATCTTCTCTCTTTGTTGTTCACGATCTCTCTTTCCATGTGTTTGCCAGTTGTAACCAAGCATTCCAACTTTTTCTATTCTCATGATGTGCCCGAAAAATGTTGATTGTTTCTTTCTTATGTTTTTTATAAGCTCCCTTTTTGTGTTGGCCCCTGAGAATTTCCCCATTGATCTTTTTAGCTGTCCAAGGAACTTTCAACATTCTTCTGAGAAATCCCATCTCTGTGGCCTCTAATCGTCTTTTCAATTGTTTGTCTACTGACCATGATTCAGCCCATAGGTCAGAATTGGCTGAATTATTTACAACACTCGGAAGAAAATCACAAATAATCAAGAGAAAAAAAAACACACACAAAGATGGTTTTATTTTTTTTTTTCCCGAGTGTTGTAAACATACCTCTTCCCTGAAATTCGCCGATCTATCGCCTCGGAAATGCCCCAATATAATAATATCCATTTATTATTATTTGGCAACAGTTGTAATATATTATGACAACTGGGAGAATTGAGCGAGGAAGAGATAGAAGAAGAAAGGAGAAAAGATACCAGACAGTTTAAGAGAATGGCTTGGCAGAAGGTCAACAACAGAAATGATAAATAACTGTCGAGATCGAAAGTTGTGGAGAGACATGGTCACCTACGCCAGCAGGGATGGTACTTGATGATGATGATGATGAGTATCACGCACTTGCTGCATACGCCGCTATTGTGACTTAGTGCCGTTCGAATATCATAAACATTTCTGAAATGCTACCTGCCACATGTCATCGACGTATGACAACACAAGTTCATTTCGCCACAAGAGAAACTACGAGACAGGAAAAAAGCCCCAGAACAGTTTCAAGAACAGAACCCATTGATCTGCAAATTGTGCACACAACATCGGGGAAACCCGCACGTAATCTGATAGGTTTTGGTAACAAAGCGCTGTCAATTGTAGACGGGGGTCTTTTACTGAAAGATGGACTTCCGGAATGGGCAGGAAAGCAACTGGCAGGTTTTAGGTGGCCGTCTGTCTGTCTACATGGGGACACGGAATAGAACGAGTCACGATAGCGGACAAATTGAGATGCGCAGGACATGAGGACATATATTCTAGAGATTAGATTTGGTGATAGAAAGGTCTACATTAATGGCGGCGCAGAAACGCGGTTGGAAAATTGGACGGCATTTCGCCACTTTGAAGACGGCCATTGGAGAGAATAGGGGTTGCAGAAGTGAAGGAGGTTGTGACTGCTGTCACTGGGGAAAAAACAAAATATTTTGTGGTATCTTGATGGGAAAACACTTTTCTAGATCTTTTGTAGAGACACGCACACATATCGAATAAGAAAAAATGAAATAATGTGCGGGCCGTGACTATAGCTGAAGAAAACATCTCAAATAAACATTAAATAGCATGGAGCAGTTAGACTAACAGAAATACAAGATAAACTACAACGTTTCCACAAAAGCCTTCATCGGATATTTCCAACAAACTATTAAAAAATGAAACACAAAATCCTATTCAGAAATATTTTTAAAAAATATTGTATGCTGTCTGCAGCTCCACCCGCTGCCCCGAGTATTTAATATTGTGTATATCTGATATGTGAGCTTATACTGCCGCTCACCATTAGCTGTGTTGTGTTTTCTGAGTTGGATTTATCTGTTTAATTTGTTTAGTTTGTTGGATATACCTGACGACTTCCGGTCAACATGGCGGATAGGCAGCAAGGACCATTCAGATTCAGTCTGAAAAGTGTTCCTTATTGCAGTTTCCTCATATTCCAAGTCCGGCTTGCTGCCAGAGCTACTGAGTTTAATGCTCTGTGCACACCGTGAGCTGTGTTTTTCATCCGAATCGTGTTTCGATGTTCCGATTGCTTACGATGAATGATGATATCGTACGACGAAGGTCAGTTCCGTTGCGTTCACTTTATGTGTTGCTTGGCTTTATGCCTTTTGGCGTGTGCCTTTAGCTGCTATAATGGGGACTACAACTGCCTTTGTTTGTTTGGATCTTCGATGAGATGAGTTTTAATTCGGATGATTCCACAGGCATGGGCCGTTGAGCAATTATGGATTTTAATTCGTTCGCGGTGATACCGGGGCCTTCGACTAACCATAACCTGATGAAGGCTTTGCCGAAACGCTGTCGTTTATCCCGTGTTTCTGTTAGTGTAGCTGCTCAATACCATTGTATGTTTATGTTATATCTTTCTTTGAAGAATATGTCGCCGAAGGTCCAGTCATATCGTTGTCGGCGTAGCTGAGCATATTGTTGTTTGTATAACCGTCTCTCTCCCTCCGAAGTTCTCCGTTGTCTGTAATTTTGCTGTATAATATTTACAAATGGTAGTTTTAGTTCAGATGTTATTTGCTTTGATGTCAGTATATTAGTTTCTACAGGACAGTGTTAATCATTTCGTCATCTTATATAAGGGAACCAGAGGTTACCCAACCTATACGATCATAACCACCATGAGGGCGTGGCAATTATATAACCTGGAGGGAAAGGGTGCCACGAATGTCAACAGTTGGGGAACCACTGCAATGCACCAACATTATCGGGAGGCAAGTGTTTCCCAATTTCTGTTGCTTAAAAAAAATTAAAATTCTCTTCCTTCCTCATTTGCCTTTCAGAATCAAGAGGAGATATAATGTACCGTCTGCTGCTGTTATGTTTCCTAGTGTTTCTTATAGAAAGAATGTCTTCTTTAATTAAATACACGGAGACAATTTATATTTCTTAAATAAGCAAGGTGGGAGGAGAAAGAGAGAGACAATATAATTAAAACATGATCAGGGAACAGCTGTTGCGTTTGTAACTATAGCAACCAATTATCGCATGGATGATCAGAAAGACATCGCAGCTATTCTTTACAGCACATCGACAAGCGGGCTAAACAAGCACATCGACAAGCAAATAGTACAACGTGTTGCATGCTGACTGAGGGAATGTGACTTTCAACGGAGTATCCCAGGCATCGAGGTCAACTGTCGCTTCAATAGACAACGCCCTCAGTGATAAGTCCTGCCCACGAAACTGAGAATATCTTCTCTACTTCCTTATCTACCCATGTCCCTACAAAACACATACTTTCTTCTCTACTTCCTTAACTACACATGTGGACAAAACAGTGTAGAGTTTTAATCTTTGGTTGGCTTCTGCTGTCAGAGTCGTATTATCAGAACGTCTCCTCCATCTGTTTGTTTCCTCGCGTTTGATCTTCTTTTGTTTGACGTTCACTTTGCGATTAACGGAATAATTAAACATCGTCGTCATCCGCCCTTAGAAGAAACGACAAGAGACCCGTTTAAAACCACAAAATGCAAGACAAGAAGAGACCACACATGAAGTCATGGAAACACCCATTACACAAAGAGAGCTAGAGCTGGTAATATCCAAATTAAAAATGAAAAAGTCACCAGGCAGTGATGGAGTGTCCAATGAAATGATTAAGAACTTGGGAACTGCAGCTAAAGCAAAACTACTGCAGATCTACAACATTTGCTGGATCACAGGTAGAGTGCCACAGGCATGGAGAGAAGCAATTATGATACCATTACTTAAGCCAGGAAAAGATGGTTCAACGACATCCAGCTATAGACCAATCAGCCTTACAAGCTGTTTGTGTAAAACAATGGAACGTATAATCAATCTCAGACTGCAGTGGTACCTGGAACGTGAAAATCTCCTTGTCCCACAACAAGCAGGCTTTATACTGTGTTACTCTACCGAAGATCAGGCTACCTATATTTCCCAGGAAATTGAAGATGCGTTTCAAGAAAAGAAACTGGTACTAGCAGCATGGATAGACCTAAAGAAAGCATTTGATAAGGTATGGAAGGAAGGGCTTTGGAAGAAACTGAGAAATTATGGAGTAAATGGTAGGATGTACAAATGGGTCAAAGCATACCTGCATAACAGGAGAGCCAGAGTGCAACTGGATGGTCTTAAGAGTAAGAAGGTCTTACTGTGCCAGGGCGTTCCACAGGGAGGGGTACTATCTCCAACACTTTTTCTGATCTACATCAATGACCTAGTTACTGAACTACCACATGGCATCAAAGTGGCAATGTATGCAGATGACTTTGTAATGTGGTGCACAGAGGAGTATGCAACAGTGGCCTCCAAATTGCTACAAAGAGCTATGAATGCACTGAATTCATGGACAAATAGATGGCGTATCAGCATCAGTACAGACAAATGCAGTACTACACTTTTCATTCTCTCCCCAAAACAAAAAGCAGGAGCCATCTACATAAACAATGAGCCTGTGAAAGAAGGCATACAAGCTACATATCTCGGAGTTACATTTGATAACAAACTATCTTGGAAACAGCAGATAAATAAGGCAACCCAAAAAGCAAGGAGGAAATTGGCTATTCTAAGAAAGTTGTGTGGAACCACATGGGGTGCGAGTGGGAAAATACTCAGTAAAGTTTACCAACAAAGTATACGCCCACATTTAGAATATTGATCATCCGCATGGTGCTCAGCATCAAACACCACATTGCAAGAACTGGATAAAGTACAAAACCAGGCACTTAGGGTCATCACAGGAGCAATGAAATCAACACCAATATTGGAGATGGAGAAATTGTGGAGGATACCAGCACTGAGAGAACGCAGAGACACAAAGGTGCTGATACAGGCAGAAAAATGTGTATGCATGCCGAGACATTCAATGAAGGACCGATTCCAAAATCTTGCATTGGGACGACTTAAGAGAAGCAGTTTTATCCACCAAGCCAAGCGTATTAGTAGACAAACACCAGACATGCCAAGAGTGGTTAACCCCCTATTGCCCATACCAGAACAGACTCCCTGGACAAATGAATCAGGATTATCAGTTCAAATACGGATAGAAGTGAAAGGAATAGTTGGCAAAGAGGAACAAAATAGTCTACAGCGGAAAACAATAACTCTCAGTTTCCTGGATGAAGAATACCCACAAGGCCTATGGATCCGTGTGTACACAGATGGATCAGCACAGAATGCAGTAAAGAATGGGGGAGCAGGTGCATATATAGAGTACCCAAATAACACTAGGGATATGAATAAAATAGCAACAGGAAAATATTGTCACAATTATGATGCGGAAATACAAGCAATAAAGTTGACAATAGAAAAACTGCTGAACAGAAATCTTAGCCCACAGCCTGTAGTGTTTTTGACAGATGCAAGATCAGTCCTCCACTACAATCCAGAAAATTACCACATCTGCAGACCTTATTGACTGAACTCTGCAAGCACCACAGGGTTGCCCTGCAGTGGATCCCGTCTCACTGTGGAATACCAGGAAATGAGAAAGCAGATCAGTTGGCAAAGGAAGGTTCAACAGGCACACAACTAGATACACCAGTTACATACCATCATAAGAAACAGATAATCAAATCAATCAGAGGACCACAAGCCCCAAATCAGGATGCCTTTCATAATATGAATAGATATGAGCAAGTTATCATTATACGCCTAAGAACAGGACACAATCGACTCCATAGTCACATGTATACAAAATTCAAGATCGGCACATCAACTACTTGTACATGTGGACAGGCACCCCAGACTGCTGAACACATACCTCAAGACTGCACTGAATATAGTAGACTGAGGAAAATCCATTGGCCCATAGATACAACACTACAGACAAAACTATATGGGCCACTGCAAGAATTGCAAAAGACAGTAAAATTCATACAGGAGACAACATTGCTGATATAGACAATACTTCGAGCGAACGAAAGATAGATAGATCCGCCCTTAAAAGGGTGTTAAGTGTGTGTAGAGGTTTAGCGTTGTTTTTTAACAATAGAACAGTGAAATTTGCGCCTTCCGGGCCAATACATCCGATTTCACATTGAATTTTCCACTACCTGGTTGCCCTCCCTCGCTTAGCCAGACTAGACTGGTTAATTTGTTACTAGAGGCACTACGATGAGGTGGAGAAGGATGTGGATAGCTCTGGTTTATCGATCCTGGAGAAAGCCTCACCTATGAGCCGCTACAGCTTCCGGCTCTGTTGTTATCGCGTACCTTGACCCGCCCCTCCAGCGTGTGTTAATAGTTGCATGGGTTGTATTTAGTTGCTGTCGTGACAAGTCGATCAACCATTTAACTTGTTTTCCGTATATGTCTGGTTTCGTCGCGGATATATCAAATTAAGTAATAAATAGAGCACAGGCTGACAAAATAAATACACAGCACTGACAAAATAAGTCTTCTTCTTCATCCTTTCAACTACCTGTGCAGGATAGGTCTTCAACAAACACTTTCCAAGTCGTTTTGTTTCTTGCCAATCTTTTAAGATCATTCCATGTCTCCTCCTCTCCCGAATCCTCTTCATAATATTTTTGTCTCCCCCTTTGTCTTTTCCCCTGGGGATTCCATAAAGGGCCTTTCGTGTAATACTCTCAGTTGGCTCGACAGTGTATGTGCCCTATCCAGCACCATCGTCTTCATTGTATCTCTCTGTCCACTGGTATTTGACTGGTACTTTTACACCCTAATTCTATGTTAGTGAATTTATCCTGCCATTTCCATCCTTTTATTCTGCGGAAGCATCCATTAATGAAGGTCTGTATCTTCGTGAATATCATATTGACAAAATAAGTAAATGCATAATAAACCAGCACTTACAAAATAAACATATGTCCGTAAAGCATGGATACTAAATAGATATGTTGAAAAGTGCAATACATTATTGCCTAGAATATAGGTGTCACAGAAGAATGATCTAGATGCAATAGATGGGAAACAACAGACTTGTCAGTTTTGCAAGAATTTACATTTACAGGAAAAAGGTAGATGAACATAACAAGAAGAAAATTGTCATATGTTGGTTATGTAAAGCAACACAATAACTTAGGAAAGATAAATATGGATGGTGTTCCTCCTGGTAAACAAGAGAGAGAGGAATACCTTGAATGAGGATGGGTGGAAGATATCACAGACGAGCAGGGCCTGACTGCCACAAAAACTGGACGTCTGGAGCAGGAGAGAGAAAACTTCACATCGGCTGTCAGGAGAACCAAGTTATACAAGAGACAAGCAGCTACATAATGATGATGGTGGTCATTATGAAGATGTTGATGATGGTGTTGATTATGAAGATGATGGTGATGAAGATGAAGAAGATGATGATAAAGATTATGGTGTTGAAGAAGATGATAAAGATTATGGTGATGAAGATGATGATGAACATAAAGGTGGTGATTATGACGTGATTATGATGATAAAGGTGATGATATTGACGGTGATGAAGATTATGGTGATGACGACGAAGATGGCGACGATATAACAATATACCCGTAGCTGCCACCCCCCCCCCCCTTCTCACTAAAAGACAGCCAAAAAATACGTCCTTCCATCAATATATCAAGAGAAATTAACCTATTACCCATAATCCAGAGTTTAACTGAAGCTACAGTGTCGGCATATTCGACGTTATCACTATATATTTCTGTGCCGGGGAAAGGCCTTCCTACTTTATCCCAAACCTATCTGACAAGCGGTCACCTCTACCTGTTGGTAGCGTAGGATATCGGTCAGCTCTGGTTCGCTGACTGACAACAGTAATGAGCTAGGAAACGTTCATAGAATGAGATTTTACTTAACAAAACTAGTGTTTTGGTGGTGACGTCATATATATATATACCTCACTTCAAACGGCCATAGTTCGTCGAAATGGAATCTATTTCAAATTTATTATAGCAATATTTCAAGACACCTGTCTGCGATTGATAGGCCAGATAAACTGTCTCAGCGGGCCGTGTCTGTGCCGAGCGCTGTAACTTGCAGATTCCTGAAAGTAAAGTAAACAAACGAGCAACTGCAGACGGCATGCAAAGCGCGATGAATGAGGAAACTGCGAGGGCAGTAATGTATATCCGGGTACCAAGAACAGATATTCGGGAAATGGATCACAAACAGGATCAACTTCACTATCTGAGTGCGATATCAGGCTGTCTGTGCTGGGTGACGATGTTGTGGGTTGATAACTCGCCGCCAATAAAGAGTTAGCCAAGTTAGGCCCTTAGGTTTAGGGATTTTCAATTGAGTTTTCACGAATTTAGTGTGCTAGGCTTTCTATATGGCTTATCATGTATGTATATATGAGGAATAATATGAGGTATGCTGATGATACAGTCTTAATCGCTCAGAGTGAAAATGAGTTACAAGAAATGTTGGACATTATAGTGAAAGAAAGCAAAATTAAAGGACTCAGCCTTAATAGCAAAAAGACAGAGGTAATGGTAACAACAAAGAAAAGACATCACCTCAGTGCAAAATAAAGACAAGTGGAACAATATTAAAACAGGTAAATGAATTTAAATATTTGGGAACTTTGTTAACCTCAGACGGAAGATGTACAAAAGAGGTGAGATGCAGAATGGCTCAGGCAAAAGCAGCTTTCCAAAAATGAGGAAGATACTATGCAATCTATTTTTGACAATAGAAACAAGAAAAAGAGTTCTTAAATGTTATGTAGAACCAGTTTTAACATATGGATGTGAATCATGGACAATAGGACAACAGACAAGAAAATCACTGGAGGCTGTAGAAATGTGGTTTTAAAGAAGAATGTTGAGAATACCATGGACAGCTAAGAAGAGTAATGAAAACGTTCTGAGAGAGGCCAAAGCAAAAAGAGATCTAATTTCCAATATTATGAAGAAACAATCATTATTTTTTGGCCATGTAATGAGAAGAGAACAGCTGGAATATATTGTAACAACTGGGAAAATTGAGGGAAGCAAAGAGAAAAGATACCAGACAGCTTAAGAGAATGGCTTGGCAGAAGTTCAACAACAGAAATGATAAATAACTGTCGAGATCGAAAATTGTGCAGAGACATGATCACCTACGTCAGCAGGCCCGGTACTTGATGGCGATGATCTAATCCATATTTGTTGCTTGTTATGTTTATTTCATTAAGTAATTGTAGATCTGTAAGATTTTCTACTAGTAGAACAGTATCATCAGCATATCTCAGGTTATTGATTGCCTTTCCATTAATGTTTAGGATGGCATCTCTGTGATATTTTAAAAGATTTGCTCAGTGTATAGATTGAATAAGCTTGGTGATAGGATGTATTCCTGTCTTACTACTATTTTTACATCAATGGGGAGCCTAGTTGGGAAAACCACCCGACTGGGTTACCAACGTTTCGGACAACCCGTTTTCGATTTCCACTGGAAGCAGTGTGTACTCGTGGTTGGAAAAAATGCCTCCGCGGTCGACTCAGCCGCTGGCAGAAATGGGTACCAGGATAGTACTCTGGGAAGGTGATGAAAGCTGCCTCGCATTATGAGTTTCCATGCTTGAAGCGACACTATCCTGAAGTCTCCGAATACTTCTGGATAGGCGGCCGAGCACATATAGGTGAAAACTCGAGTGCTAAAACGCCGATTCAAGTCTCGTACTTTACCTTTACATCAATAGGTGTAGAGTTATCTTTTTTACATTTTCTCATTGCTGTTTGCTCCAAGTATAAATAACATATTATTCGCATGTCTGTGTCATCTAGATGAATATCTTTTAGGCAGTCTATAACTTGTTTATGGTGTATTCTATCAAAAGCATTGGTGTAGTCTATGAAGCAGTTTGTTTACTTCTGTGTACTTTTCGATTATTGTCCTCATGCAGAACACGGGTTCCCCCCCCCCCCCCCACTGTTTCTCCTGAATCTAAATTGCTCTTGTTCTAATTCCATACAGATTTGATTCTGAATCCTTAATTGTATAACTTTTAGCAAGATTTTTTTTTTACATGATAAGCTTATTGTTATAAAATCATTGCATCCAACTGCGCCATTCTTTTTAGACAATGCAATGAAAGTGAAGCCAACAACCGCGGAAACAAAACAGATTTATTTACAACTTGTTGAGCCTTAGAAACAGGATGTAAACCCGGGGTCAGGTTAGCCGACACGAGCAGATACACGGTGATGTTAACTGGACATAAGAGAAGAGGTGAACGGAAACACAAGTCATAGAGCTTCTAACTGGGACCTACAACAGACAGCCTAGCCATCGACACGCCCTGCAAGTGGAAACAATAACAAGAAGGGAATGTGAGAAATGTATGCATTCAGTAACTCTTGTTCAATCATGATCTCACTCTGATGTCTGTGTGTTGCTGAACAAGAAATGCAGGTATCAAGGCTGTCATCTTTTTTATATAACCTGTCTATGACATGAGACATCAAGCCATATAACCTGCCTATGACATGAGACATCAAGACATATAACCTGCCTATGACATGAGACATCAAGACATATAACCTGCCTATGACATGAGACATCAAGTCTCATCATGGAAAAAGTACTAAAGATTTACCCAAAATATGGGGGTAAAGACGGGGGAATAACTGTAATCACAAAAGATTGTAACGAAGATTTACGCAAACTGTGGGGTAAAGACTGGAATTTTGATCACAAAAGCTTGTAGCGAAGATTTACCCAAAATATAGGGGTAAAGACGGAAATGATGATCACAAAAGCTTGTAGCGAAGATTTACACAAAATATAGGGATAAAGACGGAAATGATGATCACAAACACTAGTAGCGAAGATTTACACAAAATATAGGGGTAAAGACGGAAATGATGATCACAAACACTAGTAGCGAAGATTTACACAAAATATAGGGGTAAAGACGGAAATGATGATCACAAACGCTAGTAGCAGAAGTTAGAAAAATGCTTCCCAGCCTCCCTGACACGATTCGCACGTGCGTCAAATTTCTCCTGAGCTGCCTATGTAGGCCAGGTCAGCCCGTGCCTGGGTCGGTGTTTGTGTGGGAGACGCCAGAGGGCTGGCTGGCGAGATGACGAAGCAGAGATTTGTTTCTGCAAGCTTTCAACTTTTAACAACAGGGTTTTCCAAGATTCTACGTTTAGACATTAACTGTGTCTCACACACCCCCATACCGACACCCCCCCCCCCCAAGAAAAAAAAAAATCCGATTTCCATTTCTCGACTAATAATTTGTTTTCTGCATATCTCGAACAAGAATTTGGTTGTCTTTAACAGCTATTGGAGGGGAACATCAAGTTGTACATTTAATGTAGTTCTGTTGCAGATGTGTACCTTTCAGACTGCATCCTTGTGATGCAGCCAGTGGGGCTTGTATATGTTTGTACAGATGTTTGTGTGTCTACATGTTTGTTTTAATGTAGTTCTGTTTGGCCAGTTGCATCTTTCAGAACCATGTTACTTGTACTGACTGCACTCTTGTAGTATGTGTGATGCAGCCTGTGGGGTTGTACACATGTTTGTGTGTTGTACACGTTTGTATCTAATGTAGTTCTGTTTAGCCAGCGGGCCTCTTTTAAAGCATTGTACTAGATGTACTGGAGTATGTGGAAATGTGGTTTTACAGAAGAATGTTGAGAATACCATGGACAGCTAAGAAGAGTAATGAAAACGTTCTGAAAGAGGCCAAAGCAAAAAGAGAGCTAATTTCCAATACAGTGTATTAGGAAGAAACAATCATCATTTTTGGCCATGTAATGAGAAGACAACAACTGGAATATATCGTAGCAACTGGGAAAATTGAGGGACGAAGAGATAGAGTAAAGCAAAGAGAAATTATACCAGACAGCCTAAGAGAATGGCTTGGCAGAAGGTCAACAACAGAAATGATAAATAACTGTCGAGATCGAACGTTGTGGAGAGACATGATCACCTACGCTCGTAGACCCGGTTCTTGGTGATGACTAGCTGTAGTTTTGTTGTATGTGCGATTCAGTTTGTGGTGTTTGTCCACATGTTTGTTTTTCCACTCGTGACCTTTGTGTGCATGTTGTTTCGAAGTAGATTGTGTTCAGTTCTCATTCTAAAGATATTATCAACAACATCCTGCTATTTCCGATCAAGGATGTTTCTTGTCCTTGTTGTCATACTGGTCTTCTGCTGCTATGTGATTGGTCAACTTGGCTGTTCCATTTTGCTATCATTCTTGGCCGATATGTCAATTTTATCATTTCCTGGTATGTGATTGGTCAACTTGGCTGTTCCATTTTGCTACCATTCTTGGCCGGTATGTCAATTTTATCATTATTGTAATAGTAGGTCAAAAGGCGTTCAAAAACCAGGCATCGTTTGTTCGAAGTTAAAGTAAAGAAAATATGGGGACCGGTGTGACGTCGGCATCAAGACAGGAAGGACCCGGGTTCAGCGCCCACCGGAAGTAGCGGTGATTTTTTTTAAAAACAGGACACTTAGTCTGTAGTTTCTTTATGACGGTACCCTCACCTGATCTCTTGGGTAGTGAGATCCGATGTCTAGCGCCCGCTCGGATAACGGCAATAAACAGGAGATCTCGTGTATGTTAAAAAACCATTAGCAGTTTAAATCAAAAGAGTAGGCCAGAAAATGGCCGCTTCTCAGGCAAAATTTGTATCAGAAACCTACACACGCCGAGGATTCCATCCCGTGCTACGGAGCTCGTGCACTTGAGCCATAATTCTCTTTGGATTTTCTCAAGGGGGATATAGGAGCACTTATGGATTCATCCAGTGTGCAGTGATATTTATTCTAATAAGAAACAACAAGTAATAATAACAGCAAGTCAAGATACGATCTTAATGCCGGTATCGGTTGTTCAAAGTTAATTCAAATTGACTCAACTAAGAGATTTTGTTGTTCGATATACGATGAGGATAATCCGACGAATAATTGTGTTTCGTATGTTCAGATTTGGAGACAAAAACGATGTCCTTACATCATCAAGCGCTATACATTTTTTTTTAAAAATAGGACGATCAACATTTTCAGCAGGACGTGAACTTCCGGTCAATATGGCGGATAGGCGGCAGGAACTGTTAAAGGCTGTGTCTGAAAAGTGTTCTTTGTTGCAGTTTCCTCATATTCCAAGTCCGGTTTGCTGCATGAGCTACTGAGTTAAGAACTCTGTACACACCATGAGCTGTGCGTTTCATCCGTTTTGATAGTCCGATTGCTTACGATGAATGATGATATCGTATGACGGGGAACAGATGGCTGTGTTCAATTTTTGTGCGGTCTCGCCTTATGTCTTTTGGCGTGTGCTGAGACTGCTATGATGGGGACTTCAGCTACCCTTCTTTGTTTGAGACATGACATATTAATTCGGATGATTCCAAAGCACGGGTGGTTAAGCAATTATGCATTTTAATTCGTTTGCAGTGATACCGGAGCCTTCCATAACCATAACTATTTACCCTGCTCGCGTGTTCTATAGTTTCCACATCCACTACTACACCGCGAAACAAGAAAACACGTCCCAGCAACCACCGCGTCCACAACCAGCCTGACCCACTTCCTACATCTACTTTACTCCAGATCTTCCCCCTAAGGTCTACACGCCGACATCAACTTTTAACTCCACATTTCTTAGTCCACAGCAAACATTCCCACACCCTTTTGGCTAACAAGAAAGTTTGAAATAATTGAGGCGAGCATGAGGGCTGGTTTAGCTCACAAAAGCTGACATCAGGTTATCTGCCTATAAACAACAGTATTGTCCTTCTGCAGCAAAGATGCTTCTTCTTATAATTGTAGAAGAGCTTTAGATATTTTCAGGAGATAAGCACAAATATCCTACAGATATAAATAGAATATATCTATAGATATAGATACAGATATAACAAATATTACATATTGTGCGGGGCTGAGAGTATGACAGAAAATATACGAATTAAACATAAAATGGTATTCAGCAGCTAAGCTAATAAAAAAAAACAAGACAAATTGCAATATTTCGGCATAAGCCTTCATCAGGTATACGAGCCGCGATAGCTCATTGGTTAGTGAACTGGACTACAAAGGACAAGAGGTAGGGTTCGATCGATCCCAACCGACGGCTTCCGAGTTAACCCAGCCTTTAATGGGTACCGGATTTTTTTTCTGGGAAAGTAAAGCGACACGGGCGTAATACTGGCCACATTACCCCAAAAATCATGTGCTAAAGGTAACATACTACCAGGTAACTAACACCATATTCCCTATACGCCACTTGGCGTGACGGGGGTACTTTACTTTTTTTGAACTTCATCAGGTATAGCACAAAAAAAAAAAAACTACATATTAAACACAACAATATTTGAATTAGAGCGGTACCGTTGTGTTTAATGTTTATAGTCTGTTTCCTACACCTGCTGAAGGTTTTTACCCAAACGTCGTAGTTTGTCTTGTCTTTCAGTCTGTGCAGTTGCTCAATACCATTTAATGTATATTTTCTATAGAGACAATTTGTAGTGAACTTGTTTCATTCTTCTAACTCTGAATGTGTAAATATTATGCATGTGCTTCCGATGTGTACAAATACAACATGGCATTTCTAGCTTAGCTCATGCTTCTACTGATGGGTGAATTTCATGCAGATGGCTGTTTGTTTCGATCGTAAAGTGGAATTTTAGTTCTAATCTCGGAAATGTTGTAGCATTTGTGGATGAAGATGCCCGAGCCCGTTCCTCTCATTCATAAAATTGGTATTTGATGGAAGTGGTTTCAATTTGTGACACCACAAATAAAACGTTTTATGTTTAGCTAAAGTCAATATTTGTATATGGACGATATTTTAGTAGTCAGTCTTCTTCTTTTCTCTTCTCACTGATACGTAAAAGGTGTCGTGATTATATCATTTGTCGTTCCTGAGCTGCTCGAAGTGTCTGAATTAGTGATTTTACTTTGTTGTTACATGTGTCTATCACTGCATCTATCCATCTTCTTTTCTCTTTTCACTGATACCTAAAAGGTGTCGTGGTTATATCATTTGTCGTTCTTGAGCTGCTCGAAGTGTCTGAATTAGTGATTTCCCTTTGTTGTTACATGTGTCTATCACTGCATCTATCCATCTTCTTCTTGGCCTTCCTCTTGGTCTTTTTAGTAGTCAATGATTGTACCCAAAAAAAAATTATAATTTAAAAAAATGAGTTTCGGGGGATGCAATAACTAATAAATGCATTTGTAACCACAAAAATTGTCACATTTTAAGAAACAGCATCTTATAATCACTGTGTATGTATAATACATGGCGTCCTTAAAGTCTGGACACATAGGCAAAAATACTTTGAGGTTGGCTGAATAACAATTTCCCTAACTGGATTGGAAGACATTGTCATGTGGAGTGGTCTCCTCGTTCACCTGACCTTTGCCCCCTTGACTTCTGTTTCTGAGGTATGCTAAGGAGATGGTGAAGTAAAGTAAAGAGTCCCGTCACAACAAGTGGCGTTTAGGGAATATGGTGTTAGTCACCATCATTTTTATAGACCTTCGGCACATGATTTTTGGGGTAATGTGGTCGGTATTACGCCCGAGCTGCTTTACTTTCCCAGAAAAAAATCCGGTACCCATTTAAGGCTGGAAACCGTCTATCAGAACCGAAACCGACCTCTTGTCCTTTGTAGTCCAGTTCACTAACCAGTGAGCTATCGCGGCTCCCTAAAGGAGACGGTGTACTCACAGAAAATCACAGATGTCACACACTTGATTGAATGCATAACGGGTGAATGTTCTAAAATTGACGGCAATGTGGACTTATGACATCGAGTTTACGTGAATTTTGCAAAAGACATGAACGTTTGCATCGAAAATGATGGAAATCATACTGAAGGCGTTATTTCATATTCTAGTTGAATAAAATGGTGTCAATATGTGACAGTTCTTGAAACCATCTATGTTTGCCTATGAGTCCAGACTTGTAGGGAGACCCAGTAGAAGAAGTGTGTGTATTTCACCTTCCAGGAAGGACACGTACGAGCTAATCAACTCTTGGTGCTACAGGAAACAGACTATCCGATCTAGCTAAGCGAGTAGGGATCGAAGACGGAAGGTAGCGCGGTGGTCCCAGCATTCAACTCTGGTAAAGTCCCTAGAGGCTAGGAACTGAATTTTCCCGGAAGTTATTCGTTGATCTATCACCTTGGAAGTTTCCCTCTATAGTTATTTTCATTTATTATTATTTGTCTCCAGTCTAAACTACTGGAAACTACTATTCGTGCTATCTGCAAAGCAAGTATTCAGCCCTACAAAAGATACTTGTCTTAATAGGAAAATACAGATATACAATTTATTCCGTGTTCGTAACCTATGCTATAGTCATGAGTGCAAATGCGTGAAAGACATAGCCAATGATAGCTACTTTTTTTTAGGTACCTGTGTTGGCCGTGTGATTTAGCGTTGGTTCTTGTGCCAATGAGCTGTGCCAAGAAGTAGTGGTTCAATCCTATTTCGGACCATCTATTGTTCTTTGTTGTTTTTTTTTCTGTTGTTGATTGTTAGGGATTTTTTTCCAAGTGTTGTAAATATATCTTTTCTCATGAAGTTATTCGCTGATCTAAAACCTCGAAAATTTCCTTCTATAACAATATTCATTTATTATTATTTGTCTCCATTTTTCGTGTTAACCAGTTTTTTCCTGGCAGTCGTGTGCACAGGGGTCCCTCGCCGCACAGGCAGATAACTCCGTCTCCGGAGGTACTCATATTTTGTCCGTCGATGAGCAATTGACTTCTCAAGACGAGTCTCTCTGCTGAGACCTGGGCCGCAGAGAGAAATCAAAAATAAAAATCCGAGCTCGTGCAGCCGAGATTTGAATTCACGACATCTCTGTCTAGAGGTTGGCGTCTTGCCTCAAGACCAGCCAGTTAACCCCCTTTCCCTTTTAAGGACGGGTGACGAAGAGGACCATCAATTCTTTTAGCAGTCATCGAGTTAATGTCACAAAACAGTTAACGAAACAGCGGCTAGTAGTAACACAATCCCCTGGCTGTAACTTAGCCTGCCGACCGTGGTAATAAATCATTCATTGTGCTATATTTTTGTTGGATTCTTCAATACCATATCCTTCCTCAACCAGGAAACTACACGCGAATAATTCATTTGTTATCTTTTCAGGTGCACCCACTCGACAGTAGAAATAAATATAAAGGCTGGGTTTGATGACCCTAAGCACACACATGAAGGCAGTGGACTGTTACGAAAGTGCTGGTCCCGCTGAAATATAAAACATCTTATCGTACAGGTATAGTTGTAAGCCTCTAACAAGAGACACTTTAATTATGTACTAATCCACCAAGATGTCGACCCAGGCTTTAGATAGGAAATTAAATGCCTTTCAGAACAGATGTCTTCGTGAGATCTCAAACATAAGCTGGAAAGAATACATTAGAAACGACAAGATAACGAGACCAATCAAAGCAATAATATGTGTTGAGCTTTATAAGAAGAAGGTGTTGGAAATACATCGGTCATGTGCTGAGAATGAATGAAGAAAGACTTCCCCGTCAGGTATTTATGTGGAAACTATCTGGTAAAAGAAAGGGCAGACCAAGAGAATCGCTACGCAAAGAATTACTAGGGAAGGCTCAACCATGGGACTAAAATAAACAACCGAGAACTACACACATCATTGAGTGCCATCTCCGCCTCGAAGGTTGGATACCATGGAGCGCCATTCCGCTTCGTCTCTTGCTTTGATGGTGCAGATTGTCATAGGTTGATCTGCCCATCTTTTGATGTTACTCGTCCATGTTAGTCTTGGTCTGCCTCTTTTGCGTTGTATTTTCCCTTCCAATATTACTTTTATTAGGCTGTTGTGTCAATTTTACCATTTAGTGGTATATGATTGGTCAAATTGGCTGTTCCATTTTGCTACCATTCTTGGCCGGAGGCTACACTACTACAAAATACATAATCAACTATGACTGACGGAGGCTACACTACTACAAAATACATAGTCAACTATGACTGATGGAGGTTACACTACTACAAAATACATAGTCAACTATGACTGACGGAGGCTACACTACTACAAAATACATAGTCAACTATGACTGACGGAGGCTACACTACTACAAAATACATAGTCAACTATGACTGACGGAGGCTATTATAGTCAACTATGACTGACGGTGGCTACTACAGTCAACTAAGGCTGACGGAGGCTATTACAGTCAACTATGACTGACGGAGGCTACTACAGCAAACTATGACTGATGGGGGCTACTACAGTCAACTATGACTGACGGAGGCTATTATAGTCAACTATGACTGATGGAGGCTACTACAGCAAACTATGACAGAGGCTACTACAGTCAACTAAGAAGAGGCTACTACAATCAACTATTTATGACAGACAGAGGCTACTACAGTCAACTATGACTGATGGGGGCTACTACAGTCAACTATGACGAGGTTACTACAATCAACTATTTATGACAGACAGAGGCTACTATAATTATGTACTGTTGCAGCTGGAGGAGGGCGGCCGGGTGGTCTAGAGGTAAGATGCCAAGCTCTGGGCATGAAAGTTCTGAGTTAGAATCCCGATACGGGAAGCGCAAATATTTCTCACAAATCCGTGGCTTATTCAGGTCTTTACCCTTCCCTGGTCTCAAGCTACAGTCAAGACATCTCAAATAACAGTGAAAAATCAGATGGCGTAGTGTGCACTTTGCACACGTTAAAAACACATTGGTAATTAAAAGACGAATATAGCGCCTGGTCGGACATAAATGTTAATTAAAAATAGACCCATACCGAAGAGTGATGTGTCGGGCCAAAAGGCGCAACTATCGCAGATTGTCTTAAACTTGCGACACAACGCAACTACGCCCTCCTGCTAAACGGGCGAGCACTAAGAATAAAAGATCACGTTTTAGATATTCAAATACATTCTTTATCAATACTGTGTACCATCATCATGTGCCGTACCGGTTAGCGTAGGCGATAATGTCCTTCCACAATTTTCTATCCACAGTGCATCGTATCAATTATGTCGTTGATTTATTTCCGTGCATGACACCAAGCTATATAGTATATTTTCTCTTTGTCGTCCGCGATCTCTCTTTCCCTGTATTTTTGTCAGTTGTAACCAAGAATTCCGACTTACCTCTTCTCATTATGTGCCTGAAAACGATGCATACGACAATCATAGAGATCATATAACACTGAAGGAGGCATGACCAATAACATAGACGAATTAACAGGAATTGCTGACGGAAAATGATCTCCCTCATCTTTTGTCATGTTCCAGGTCTCTTCGATGTTTTGAAACCACTTCGTCTTGGTCAGCTTTTGTCTCGCGTCCTGGAACCATACCATCCATTATTACCCTTCTAGCCGGTGACTTGTGACGCAGGGTCAAGACAAAGAAATGCACATGAATGCATACAACTGCGAAGCTGCAGTGAAGCTAACAGTGAGGAGAAAAGGAAAAAAATAGATATTAGAAAAAAAAACGGTATGGTTAAAGATTCACGTAACAAGAGGACAACATAAACCAGAACGATGTTTCAGCACAAGAGGCCTTCAGCAGGAATAAACATACAACATACACACACAAATATGTAATTTATAATAATAATAATAATATGTATAATTATATGTATAATATAATATATAACAAAAAGTGAAAAGAGAACTACTAAACACAATTAGTACAAGACAATTGAAATTTTTGGGGCATGTTAAAAGACACAACAGCCTAATAAAAGTAATATTGGAAGGGACAATACAAGGTAAAAGAGACAGAGGCAGACCAAGACTAACATAGACGAGTAAAATCAAAAGATGGACAAGTCAACCTATGACAATCTGCACCATCAAAGCAAGAGACAGAGAGGAATGGCGCTCCATGGCAGCCAACCTTCCATGCGGAGACGGCACTGACGATGATGATGTATAATAATTTCATCGGAGAAGAACTAAAAGTAAAATTGTAAATAGAGACTTCCCTGTAATAATAATGTGATGTGTAACTCAATAACTCAATAATGTGATGTGTAAGAATCTTAGTGCGCACGGGTTATGTGTGGGTGCATAACAGTGAAAATGTGCGCACACAGCACGCAGTAAGAGAAGTTTCCGAAAACAGGTCAGTGCGTTCACGAAGTGCAAAGAATTGACTAGAAGAATTATGGGGTATCCGAGAGATGTAAGGGACAGAGGAAGTGATGCAGTGTGGACTAGTAGAGGAGCGGAGATGTCAATAGCATAGCTTGTGTATATAATAATGTGCTTAAACATGACAAACATATAATAATAAACAGAGAGAAATTGATTGATCTGACCTAGATATAGTATTTTAACTTCCTCTGTAAAATGATAGATAGATAGGATAGACAGATAGATAGACAGACAGATAGATGGATAGGTGGACGGACGGACGGATTGATAGATGGATGGACGGACTGATAGATGGATGGATGGATAGACGGACAGATAGAGATATATTTATAAGCCACATATCTTCAATGTTTATATCTGTTAATATATATTCGTTTATTTTTGTTGTCCATTATCCAAGGTATCCTAATAATGTGGAAGGCCTCGGTAGCCTAGTTGTGAAAGCCACCCGACTGGGCTTCCGACGTTCAGACAACCCCCGTGTTCGATTCCCGCTGGGAGCAGTGTGAGTTGTACTCGTGGTTGGGGAAAAAAATACCACCACGGTCGACCCGGCCGCTGGCAGAAATGGGTACCAGGGTATTTACCCTGGGAAGGTGAGGAATGTCGCCTCGCATCGTGAGTTTCGATGCTTAAAGCGACACTATCCAGAAATCTCCGGACATTTCTGGATAGGCGTCTGAGCACATGTGGGTGGAAACTCGCGTGCTAAGACGCCGGTTCAAGTCTCGTACTTGATCTTTATCCTAACAATGTTTCTGTAGCATGTTGTTTTGTGTGAATCAGTGACAGATATTTTTTAAAAAATCAAAAGATTGATTAGAGAAATATAAAACACCAAACAAATGATGAAATCAGTTACAAGGAGAGCTGTATTTTCAACCCGGCACAGTTGTGGTTACATCTTGTCAGCCAACATATCTACATGATATCACAGGTGTAAATAAATCTACTATAGACGACAAATACAACCTATCGACTACACGATGGTTCCCAACCTATGAACTGTGACCGTCCCCTCTTTACATTAGGGTGCATGTGAGATATGGTGTGGTCTTGGTTGACACATATTTTCAATAGGACATATATTTTATGGGTGGTTTTGTTCAGTACGACGGCAGGCCGCCCTAATTATCTAGAAAAAAATCTTGGGTACCCACTTTCTAAGACCGCGTAATTCTGTGGATTATACCTTAAGTGTTTCTGGTGAGTAGCAAGTGCACTTACCACCGTGGCTACTTGTGAGCCGCTTGGCAAACTATAAATGTTACCTTTGGTATAATCAACAAATATTTTTATCATTCATTTAGTTATTATTTTAAATGCCACAGCTATTAATTAGTAGCATAATTATAGGGTTGAATAGAAGGTCATTAGAAGCAAATATATCATGTCTAACCACGTCATAATATGCCTACATCCAAAACTCAGATGATACCATTACTGGTAGCAAATATATATTAAGAGGCGACTAAAGAGGTTTGGAATCGTCGCCTGTGCTGTCGAGTAGGACGTTCACAGAGCGACCTTGTCAGTGGAATATACCTATTTATTTTGAAAAAATGATGTGACAAGTGCTGGAGCGGATATGGGAAATTCCTTGCAGTAATGAAATGGTTCAATGGATAGAATAGAAGTAAATATATCATTGATTGCATGTCTAACTACATTATATTACAATATGATAATATTCACAACTCTGATGCTCAGATGTCAAAGACTAAGATGGCTGAGACACGTCCAGCGAATGGAAGAAAAACGCATCTCCAAGCAAATACTATATGGTGAACTAACACACGGAAAAAGACAAATCGGTAGACCTAAACTACGATATAGAGATAGAGATATCTATATATCATCTCTAGCATGTATAAGGAATGGTATAACATCATTTGAGACTGTGCTAAGGCAAAAACTTAGAAGAGAAAAGACTCATGAAAAAGGGTGGAAAACCCAGTGGATCAGTGGGCCTGACTTGTTCATTCTGTGGCCGTGTGTGTTTGTCAAACATTGGAAGAATTAGCCACGAGAGAAGATGTTCGACAAAAACAAAACCTCAAAAAAATACACAATAGCCTCCACTAGACCGTCTGACAAGACGAAAAGGGTCATATCTACAACTCAGATGATATTACTGGAAGCAAATATACCACAGATTACATTAACAACATGACATCATTGGTCAATACGCCTCGGTGGTTGAGTGGTTAGTGTACCAGAAGTGTCCAGGTTCGATCCCCAGCAGTGGCGGATTTTTTTTTCGGACAGACAAGGTTTTGGGATTCACGCAGCCTTTAAAAATGGTTACCAGAGGATTTTTTTCTGGAAAATAAAGGTGTGATTCCGACCACATCACCTAAAAATGTGCCGTGGAGTTAGAAAATTATGGTCACTAACACCATATTCCCCATACGCCTAGTAGGGCGTGGATGAAACCTTCACTTACAGTATACCGACATTTGTTGTTACTAAATGACGTAGGCCTCTATTCTTCCACCTTTAATGTCATGGGTTGTACCCTGGGAGTGCGAGTGCGCTAGTTTGAGAACCACTGTTCTCATCAACAATAATCACAAGACGCGCTCAGACCCGTGAACTTTGAAGTGCTGTGTCAGAGGTCAATAGTCATGTCTTCCCTATAGATTACGGACCCTTCTCGAACCATTCATAGATTATCGGTGTCCTAATTAGATTATTGGCTGGTGTTAGCTGGATCGCCCTTGAACTACAGTCAAAGTGCTAGCGTGTTGGTTTCGCCTCTATGACATGTATGTTGTGTGTATATATACATTGGAACTTCGTACTTTCAATAACCCTAATTTTCCAGAGTTAAAATTGGAAATTTGAGAAGATTTCGCTCCGAAGTTTGAAAGATGCTTCTACACTCGAACTGTGCATGTACAGTGAGGGGGAAAACATCTGTTGTGCACCCTGGTCATATCTTGGTTGTGTTTTCAGTACTTTTTTCGCTGTAATTTTAGTATGTTCGGTTATTTATGTAATGTGTATCTAGTAGCTATGGCATCCAAAAAGGAGAGAGGAAGTAACGAAGTCCAGGTGGAGGAATGCGGCATCGACGATTGACATTTTAAAAAAAAACTTATTGCACTCCGTGAAAAATAAAAAATTGAAAATAAAGCATAACCCTCAAGCAGTAAATTACTGTAATGCTGTGGGGCGAGAAAGAGAACACCAGAAGGACAGTTTGTGTTTAAGGAGGGGGAACTCCCTTTTTCCAAATAGTAACCTTTCTTGTCCTCTCCACCAGCCACAAGGGACACCACCGCCACTCAATGAGTTACAGTCAATGCAATTATCATTGTATGACACATTATTGACGTGTTTTCTTTATTGTTTTCATGTTTTAATTTATTATTTACATTGTTTACAACAAATTATCAACTTTTAAAACTACTAAAAAATAAGAAGAGAACTACAAAACACAATTTAAACAAGACAAATGAGATTTTTTGAGGCATATTAAAAGACACAGCAGCCAACTAAATGTAATCTTGGAAGGGAAAATACAAGGTAAAAGAGGAAGATGCAGACCAAGACATGGACGAGTAACATCAAAAGATGGACAAGTCAGCCTATAACAACCTGCATCATCAAAGTAAGAGACAGAGGCATGACGCTCCATGGTATCCAACCTTCGGTTCGGAGACGGCACTCAAACATTATGATGAAATGCGTTGACGCTATCTTCAAATATGTTTCCCGTTTAAACTTATCAAAATTGGTATTGCTTAGGACATTGGAACGAATTAATTAACTTTCCATTATTTCTAAAGGATAAAAGTGATTCGGACTCCAAAACATTCAGAACGACCTCCTGAAATGAATTAAGTTCAAAGTACAAGACGTGAATATATATGTATATATTATATATCAGTAGATGTGTATATATGAACCATTGGGTTAAAAATAGGTCCTACGTGTATGTCGATGTTTTGACTGTCACGCTCGTGCTGTCACCCACGTGATGTCAGGCTAGTCACATCTAAGATGAGCTGCTCACGGGGCTACAAGATACACACAAATGCAACTGATAAACCGTGTCGGCTAATGGTAGCATTAGAGCTTGCAAACTATACCTAACCAAGACTCACTTTCGTCACTATGTGATGGTTTCGAGAAACAGGTAAATTCATTTGGCAAAAGGAGAAGGGGTGAAAACTGGAAGACAAACCTGTTATCACAAGAGGTTGAATAAGATGGTTGACAAGACAGACAGTTGAACAAGACAGACAGGTTGAAAAATTTTAACACCCTTTTGTGTATTACTAAAGCAGAGAATTCCCATCATCTACAGGTCCGCGTGCTGAAGAAAATAGAGCAGCAAGTTGATTCGCTGAAGAACAGAGAAAAGGTACAAAGGCGCATTGAAGATGTTACAAAACGTACAGCTGTACCTATTGAGGATGTTTGGAGCAGTAGAACTCTCTGAGAGTTATGAGCAATAAAGTAAACACGGGAAACCACAATGAGGCATTATTTTACTCAAGGTTACAAAAGACTGGGTAATGAGACAGACCATCTCCACCCACAGAGAAACTTGTAGATGGTCTGTCCATTGTCATGTATAGAGAAGACCAGTGGACAGAAAGAAAAACTAAAAAAAAATCAAACTATGTCCGTTCAGATTCGTTTGCCTAGACATTAATTTATTTTTTTTTCAAAAACTTATTGTTCATTTGCATTGATCTTTTGAAGTTAGGTTTAGAATACTAATGTCGCTATAAAAATATTTTTTTATCAAAGAAATATGATCCAGTTTCAAAGATGCCTTATTTAACCTATATTAAAAAAAGTTAAACGATATTATAAACACCGGCGGGATTATGTAGATGCTTACATCTCACAGCTGATTCTTTAACATATAGGCATGACCTTCACGGCTGAATGCGCACCGTCCTAAAATAGTTATGTTTCCACTATAAATTTTTATAAAGAAATGTTACATATGAAATTTCCCGTTTAGCACAAAATGACATTTTAGCCGAAACCGAAAATTATGTGACGTCAAAATCACGGCCGTAGACTCGAGTTCGAGTCATAATTCAGAGGCAAATCTCAATATTTACAGAAAGGAGGCGGCACTATCCATATTATCTTCTGCAAGTCTATGTGAGAATGAATATAAAGCAAAATATTTTACTGAGCATAACATTGCTATACAGATTTATCAATACTTCTGCAGAGAGCGTAAAAAGGGACATCTTTATTGTTCTTTATCAAACCCTGAGAAGAGAACAATGCATATTTTAGGTTTGTGTAAACGTTCATTTGATCGAATAGTTAAAGGAAGCGGATATTTATTGCCAACAAATGCAAGAAAGCAAGGAAGGAAAGAAACGTTAGACAGTTTTGATAAGGACCTAGTAAAAAGAGAAATATGTCGAATGTTTGATATAAACGAAGAAGTGACACTTAGAAAGTTGAAGCTTTGGCTGAAAACTAACAACGACATTGAAATATCAAAAACTTCATTATGGAAAATATTAAGAAGTGCAGGCTTCACCTTTAGAAAGTATGCTGGTGGAAAAAACATTATTTGTGAGAAGCCACATCTAGTAGCTCTTAGAAGCAAGTATTTACGTGAAGTGAAGGAAATGCGCGAAAATGATTATGATATTGTTTATTTAGATGAAACTTGGATCAACGCTCATCATACAAATGAAAAGGAATGGCAGTTAGCAGATGGAAGTATTAAAAGATCAGTACCAAGCAGTAAAGGGCAACGTTTGATAGTTGCACATGCAGGTAGCAGACATAATGGGTTGTTGCAGAATGCTCATCTCGTTTTCATTTCAAAATCCATAGACAATAGAGACTACCACTCCGAAATGAATGGGCACATATTTAAAGACTGGATCGAGAAAAGTATCCTTCCAATATTAGATCGACCTTCTTGTCTGATAATGGACAATGCTTCATACCATAACGTAGTTAACGTAGAAGATAGAATCCCAACATCATCAAGTACAAAAGATGCAATCAAAACGTGGCTCATAAAAGAACACATACAAGTTAACGACAGCTACTTGAAACCCGAATTGCTTAGCCTTGTAAAACAGACACAACGTACAAAGATATTTAAAATAGACAAGTTAATTCAAGAACATGGCCATAGATGTTTGAGACTACCTCCATATCATGCACACTTAAATCCTATAGAACTAGTTTGGGCAAAAGTTAAAGGACACGTAGCATATACAAATAAAACTTTCAAATTATGCGATGTTGAGACACTTACAAATCAGGCTCTATCAAATATAAATAAAGACTACTGGGTAAAATGTGAGGATCATGTGTTACGACAAGAAGAGGAATATTGGAAAAAGGATGGTTTGTTGTTTGTTCAGCCGAAAGCAGTAATCGACCTATTTGACTCGTCTGATTCTGAATGATCATTACTCTGATTAAGTCTACAGATAAATAGTTTGATTTGCAAAATTTCCTAGTTGATTTGTTAAACAGTTTATTGTTCAAGACCACCCAAGCAATCAAAAATATGTTATAAGCAAACCAACAACCATTACTTTGAATGGAAGCCTGCTTGAGTCAGTACAGAAGTTCAGCTATCTTGGATCCACTATTACAGCCACACTTTCCTTAGATGAGGAACTAAATGTACGTATTTGAAAGGCAGCGACAACATTTGGGGAAACTCACACCAAGAGCATGGAACTATATCAAATTGACTCTACGAACAAAAGTTCTATATATAATTTAAAATTTGTATACTTGCCACCAAGTAAAATTTTATGGACACGCCTATGGGTCATCGTTGCACTAGATTACAGTAAAACATTTTGAATAGGGTCAAAGTAATAGTTAAATGGGCAAAGATCAAAGGAATTCGCCGCTTTAAGAAAACCGTTATAGCTAGACATCGAGTAACACATATGTTCTCGTGACATGGACATTTTAACACCGTATGCCAAAAATCATGTGAAATCATCAAGAACTTTTTGAATTATAAATCATAACATCTCGGCAAACGAATCTGAACGGACTATAATAGCATGACGTTTTCAGCTTTCCGAGCAGAGGCGGTTTTGGGTAGATATAATTAGGCTTTTATAGCTCCCATATTTGAGGACGTCACACTAGCGGAGGTTTTCCCGGGTTTTCCTTTCTATCCTCTGACCCCTATAACAAAAGGACAAGAGGTCGGGTTCGATCCCAACCGACGGATTCCGGTTCACCAAGCCTTTAACGGGTACAGGATTTTTTTCTTGGAAAGCAAAGCGGCACGGGCGTAATACCGACCACATTACCCCAAAAATCATGTACCGAAGGTCTGTAAAATGTATGGTCACTAACACCATATTCCCTATACGCCACTTGGTGTGACGGGGGGTACTTTACTTTTTTTTTTTTTTTTTTTTTACACCATATTCCTGCCAAAAATATATAGAACAACAACAACTTAAATGGTTCCTCCCCAATCACCATCAAGGGCGTTCTTCTCAAGAATGCATGGAAAAAGACCAAAAGGAAGACCCAGAAGAAGATGGATAGATGCAGTGACAGAGACATGTAACAACAAAGGAAAATCACTAATTCAGACAGTTCGAGCAGCTCAAGAACGACAAATGATATAACCACGACGCCTTTTAGGTATCAGTGAAAAGAGAAAAGAACACCACCACATTCCCCATAGGCCACTTGGCGTGACGGGGGTACTTGACTTTTTACCTCTGCCCTCTATAGTTGGCTATGAGCATGCAACAGAATATAGTGATGAGCTATAATCTCAGCATAAACAAATGACATCACATTAGTAGTCTATTCCTAACTTTATCATAATCGAGAAGAAAAACAAACATGTACAAACACAATGAACAAGATGGACTTGACTGTCATAAAAGATAGAAGATAAAATGTCAGAAACCATATGCTGCTGAAACTATCATGAATTATAAACCAGCAGTAACAAACCCTTGGTGGCTGGGTAGAATAGAGGTATGACGTGGGCCTCATGACAGAAAGGATCCGAGTTCAAAGAAGAGGCGGTGGTCTTTCAAAAATAGAACAAATTAATTCGTGCTTTCTTTATGACGCTACCCTCCCCTGAGCTCTTTGATAGTGAGATCCGATGTTCAGCCCTCTCGGGTAACGACTTAATTATATAAATATATAGTAGGATAAGCCAGGAATAACCCCCGCCATAGAATATAGAAAGAAACAATAGATACAATGGCTTGGCCATGTGACAAGGCAGAGTGATCAAAACATAACACAACGAGCCTTCAAAAAACGTTGCGAGAATACCAGACCCAAGGGGCGACCATGAAAAAGATGGATGGATGGAATATTAGAAGCACTGGGAAACATAACAGCAGCAGAGGCGAACAGAAGAGCAAATGATATCTCCCCTCGACGCTGAAAGGCAAATGAGGAAGGAAAGAAAAGGAAGGATAACTACAATAAACAGGATGTCCCGTGTCGTTCAGCTCACAACTCTTTAAAAAAAAAAAAAAAAAATAGATAACCTTTTTCGAGATCTGATCAGAAGTAGCAGCTTTCAATTTAAAAAAATATTGACGACCAGAAAATGCAACAGACCATCAGAAAGCCTTACTTCAATCTCAATTACGTCAATCTTTTCTTATCAGCATGTTTATTCAACTAAAATATCATTCAAGCACAAATTACTCCCGCCAGAGACGTCACGTTTGCTGTGTGGCCCACAAACTGAAACAAGTCCTATCAAAAATGAGTGTTCATAAGCAGCTGACCCAACAACTAATGTTCCCATAACTAAAATGTCATTTTGCGTTGAGAGCAAAGTGATGTGCTGTAGACAGAGGAGCCATTGTCGATCAGAAACCACCGACAACAAGCAACGGCCAGAGAATATTTTAAACTCCGCAGCTTCTCATGTCATCTGATTTGACTGATATCATCTTCGAGGAAGTTCATTAACGTCATTGCAAGTAAAACATCAACAGATTGACTCTCATAAAGTCTCCCGCCCTACCTCACACATGGCTAACTCAATACATCCCCAGTTCCCAACCTTATACAATATGATAGAATAGATACATAAATTAGCCACTAATATTACTTTCAAATCAACGGTGGGCAGTACATCAAACGCTGCATGCAAAATATCCACATCTGTTATCTCCAGCCATCACGATAAAACACAACAGATTGTTAAACGCTCTATTTATTGGTTTATCCCAATCCAACACTTCTTACCTGTCCACTTTCAACCTATCACTCCAGCATTATACTTTTTACCTCTTACCTGTCCGCTTTCAAACTATTATTTTAGTATTATCTTCAACATTCCTCTTTCTTCCTCTCCACATATAGAAGATAACATTTCAGCAACTCAAATATTGTTTTTCATTTCTATTTTTTTTTCCAGGATGTAATTCTAACCATGGAATCACTTTCAAAGCAGTCAGGAATGTCCCAAAGAGACGTTATTATTTACTTTAAACATTTATGTCCATTTTTAATACACATTTGTAAAAGTTACATCTTTCCTATATGTATAGTCATCAATTTATAGTATTTTTTTTACTATAAACTGCAGTTTGTTGTTACTATTTAAAGACAGTATTGGAATATGGTGGGAGGATACAATTCATTGTTTAATACAATATAACAATTCAATACAATATAACACAATACATGAAAATGCAGATCAAAAATGTTTATTAGTCAAACCTAAGATGATATATCAAAAATAAGAAGTTATGTGTGCACTCGTGCATGTTCAAGATCCCTTGGCAGAGTTAAAGTTGAAAAGAGTAGGCCAAAAATTACTGCTGTTCAGGCAAAATTTGCAGAATCTACTCGTCCATATCCAAAAAAAAAATGTGCTGGGCTGAAAGGTGCAGATATTGCAGCTCTGTCATAAATTAGAGACACAACACATCTACATAATGTTTGAACACTGAGAAGAGAGTGAAATACTGGAAGAAAAGAACATCAAGAGTAAAAGAAAACAAAAGCAGACACACCAGATTAGAAGGCACAAAAGGGCTGGGCGATGTATTTAAAGAAGAAAATATTGAGATCAAGATAAACTGTAAAATACAACTAACATGGTCTTGAGCAGTTAGACTAACAGAAGATCTCAATTCTACTCATGGAATCAGTTTCACTGTAGTCAAAGCATCCTTATATCTGTTCCACAGCCTGTCCTAGCATTTCTCAAAGCGTATGCAGACTGATTGTTTCTGTAATGTGTTGATTATAGAAACATCTGGTTTTCCCCACTAAGCACTCTGGATCGACCAGGCCCCTTTTCCACCTTTAGACTCCTCAGTCTCTCACAATATATACGTCATTCTCCCACCCATTCTCCTTCTCTTCTCTTAAGGAATTAAGAACAAATTTGGCGATGTACTCGCTGTCCAGAGTAAAGCCATAACCATCAATAACACACTGTACTCTTCAGCTGTACAAGTGAGAAGGACCTGCGCCTTCCTGCGAGAGGCATTAAGCTGTAAAGAGGTTATAGCTCACGGCTAACAAGGGGATTAAGTCAAGTCGAAGCCACACTCAGTGCCAGAGAGCTTGTTGGCTATTTCACTGCCATGTACACCAGCATGCCCTGGACAGGTTAACATGCTGACTGTAGAGCCATCCAAGAGCTGCATCCACTCCTGCCACAAAGACAAACTATGTTTATGCGATTGAATACATACTTGTGGCCCAGGATAGTATTTAATATTGTTTATATTTGATACCTGTGCTATGTCACAGAGAAACTGTGGCAGGAGAGTGTTGAAAGATCTGAGAAGAATTACAAGAAAATAGAAGATGGCCATGTTTGTGCACACAAGGCAGTCAAGTGGGTCAAGCAATGATTATTATCTATTCACAAAAGAGAGAATTAAAAATGATGATGAGAACAATCTATGATTATTTAGTCATTCTGACAGCTCTATGGAACTTTGGTGGCTAAGTGATTAGTGTGCTTGCTACCTGATCTTTGGATATGGATTTGATTTCCAGATTTTTCTTTTTCAGATTAACAAGGCATCTAAAAATGGGTACCTGGGTTATTTCTTTTTTCTAAAAATTAAAGGCAGCCATCGTTATGAAAAAATATGGTAACTGTAACTAACAACATATTCGCCATATGGTGATATGTCAAGCAAGGCATGGAGGGACCCTTACAGCTCTGTATATGTATCATTGAATTTATCAACCTAATAAAAAACAATCCCTTATCTCTGCACCAACAATTACCATTTTATAATGCAGTGAAATGTCAATAACAACATAATTATTAATCATCTTAATTGCACGTAGAAAACATACAAAACAAACACAAGAAAATTAAAATTAATTGTTTGCAGCGCAGATTTAAAATAACACTAATTAATTAAAAATAAAGCAAGAATTGAGTTTTTATCAAAAGTACAAATTTTAAAAGTTGAAGAAAAATTGTAACTAATGATCTCATCTACAATTAGGAAGAGAGGATGGACATATGTCTTGTCTGTGTTGAGAAGAGACAACAAGAGAATTTCAAAACAGGCTCATCTATGGGCAACATCAGGATATGGAAAAAAGAAGGAAGACCTAGAGAAACATAAGAGAAGCAAGGTTAGAAGGCATAAACTCATATGATAAGATTGGACATCTTGCCAAGAATAGAGATAGGTGGCAAAAAACACCAGAGCCCTATGTGACGTCTAGCATGGGAAGGATCAAGAAAAAAATATAATACAGGATATGGCCATTTTGTGACACTCCAGTACTGGTCCAAGGAGGATTTGCTTTTCTTCATTTTGCTGTCGATGGTTGATCGGTGGCTTACAAATCGCCATTGTGAAACATCCATTGTTATTGAAACAGAAATCTGGACCTAAAATGGGAACCAGACGGTAAAAGAAGCCGACCTAGAGAAACGCTGAAAAGAACACTGAGGCAATAGACAACAGCAGGCATCAGCTCCCTCGCCAAGATTGAACCACCCACCCAGAACAGAACCATGTGGTGAAACACAATGCAATCTTGTTTATGGTCTGACAGTTGAAAGGTCATCGAACACAAGAGTCTAATATTTCTGCTCTATGTGTTGTCTTTAGCTTGAAAGGACAAAAGATAGAAAGATTTTTTGACAACCATTATAAACTTATTTCCCAACAAATTAACCTCATATTTATTTGAGTCCAATAAAATGGTTGTACCTGTTCTAAACCATTTTTACAAAATTATTTAAACATTAGCAAGAAGTAGTGAATTGATTTACACTAAGGGCAGCCACATAGTTCCCTTTTCTTTTCAACACAAAGAAAAGAGTAAAGCATGGTACAGATTGTCCCCACAGCTCAATGGCGAGATACACGTCTTGTACCATCCAGCCTGTTCCAGTTGTATTAAAGAGGACTGATTAGCATAGTCATAGAGGTCTCACTTTTCACACTGAACACCAGGGTTTGAAGCTCACATGTCCCCACCAGTCGCAAGCAGGGAAAAAAAAGTCGGTCCCTGGTAGTTGGTCATGCATCTTGGGAGAGAGCACTGAGCCACGCTCCCTCAAAAGATGTGCACAGAATTAGTGCAGGCTCTACACTCTACTCAACTATGGCAGTAAAATACCGCTACAGGGCACCTTCACGTTTAACTAAACTGATTCCAAGTAAAAATGTAGCTCATAATTGCAATTTCAACAACAATCTCCCCTATTGTTTATTACCTGCAAGGACTACATATGTTAGCCAATCAATCAGAGAGTGGAGATAAACAAGTTCCATTCATATATCATTAAACATCTATACATGGAAATATAGAAGACATACAGGAACATTTAAACAGACTTAATACAACACCCAATTCAACATGAAAATCAACAACAACAAGACATAACACATGAACAGCAATCACAAAAAACAGAACATCAATTACTAATTATCATTTCAGATTTGCTTGTATCTTTGTCTTTTTCCCTGTATTTTTCTTTATAAGATTACCTTCCATGTTATTGTTTTATGTAAAACAAAATCCCATATTATATGTTTATCTTGATCAATAGTGACCGCAGCTGATACACAGATCACTTCAAAGATAGATCAGAGGAGTAAGACAGGGGTGTATACTATCCCCCCCCCCCCATTGTTCATTACCTATATGGATTACATATGTAAGTTAACCAACTCATCAGAGACAGGTGTGTCCAACGAACTTATATTTGTTGATGAGCAGGCACTAATACAGGGTAAAATAGAAGAACTACAAGAACACTTAAATAGATTCAACAGCACAGGCACAAATACAACATGAAAATCAACATCAACAAAACAGATGATGACAAAACATGAATATTGCAAGAGAAACATAACATCAACATAACTATAGATGGCAGACAAATAAAACAAGTAGAGGAATTTAAATAACTAGGAAGTCTAGTAATAAACAAAAATTCACAAACGTAGAAATAGACTCAAGATGCAACAAAGTTTGTCAAATCATTGTACAGCTATCACCACTATTATCCAACAAGGAAATAACTCTACAAGCAAAACAGGCACTCAACAATACAATCTTCATCCCAATGTTGTGCTACCAATGCCAGTCCTAGGCCCTAAATGCAAGAAGAATAAGAAAAATAACCTCTACAGAGATGAAATGTGTTAGATAAATGACATGAAACAGCCTGAGAGATAAGATGAGAAATAAGAACTGAGAAAAAAGCTAGGAATAGCCCCCGCCATATAATATATTTAAAAAAAACAACAGATAAAATGGTTTGTCCACATGAAAAGGCAGAATGATCAAACACAAGACAACAAGCCTTCAATAAACGTTGCGAGAACACCAGACCTAAGAGTCGCCCACAAAAAAAGATGGATTGACAGAATATTAGAGATACTAGGAAACATAACACCAGCAGAGGCTAACAGAAGTGCAAATGACCGCAAACTATATCTCCCGTCGACGCTGAAAGGCAAATGAGGAAGGAAAGAAGAAAAAGAACAGAACTTCTTTCGAAGGTCAAATTTTCTAATTTTTTTCGCTTTTTGCAATGAATTTTGAGTGAATAATAATTTTATGTAATCATATCATTCGAAATGAAAATTAATTACAATAGACAATATTATTTATTATTATAGTCACAGCTGTTTGTTATTATTATTATTTATTTACGATTGTTATTTGTGTGCAGTGTGTGTATGTTGTTTGGTAACCACTTTTAATTGAACTTTTATTTATTATAGTGACTATAGATATAGATAGTCAATTTGACATAATTTACGTTTTATTAATATATTATATTTTCATTACAAGAATATATAACAATTACAGATATTTGTACCGTGATACGGTAATTCTAAATCTTCATAGTTCCGATGTTGTTTTTATTTGTACACAACAGTCTGAACAGGCCGGCTGCACACACAAAAATATATTTCGTAACAAACACACGCCCACAGAACAAACAACAATGGACCGACCACGGTCTCAACACTTACCATTGGAGCATGAAACATGTCAGTCGAATCGAGTAGATCCACCATATCTTGTTCTTCTAAATAACCCAGTTGTGTACCGTGTCCGTAGAGAAGGTCCATGGTCGGTATGTCCCTGAGGTTTGGTAGAAAATAACCAATTTACCTCAAAGGGATGGTCGTAAGCCGGTAGAAACAACAAGAACCGTCTGCTGTCCGTTACTCTCTTGTCGGCTGCTGGCAAGTGACGGACTACTTCTAGTCTCCTTTCCCTTAACTAACCGGACATGTATCCTTACGCGTTTTTCACTAAATCAATTTAAAAATAAATTCACGCTACTGCGTTAAATTATAATTTTAGCACAGAGTAATTTATATTTCGTGGAATTTTAACTGTTTATGATTCAAATGGGGATAACATTTATAATTTAATTTTTAAAATTGTTCAAGATTTACTTTCTGTTCCACGTAAGGAAGTCTATTTTTGTCGACCAATCAAAATGGGAAATCCTGGTGGATTATTTTAATTTGTTATATTCCCCTCTCTCTGGCATCGTGGATTTGGCGCGGGGGGGGGGGGATCCCCAAAATAAAATACAGGAAGGGAAACTACCAAAATATGAGGAAATCTCATCAAGAATTTTGGGGACTCCCAGAGAAAAGGACTAAACGTGTTGGCTCACTTCTTGGGCGACCAAATCAGGAAAACAATGGTGGCTTCCCCGAAGGTAAAATGGCATTTTATAATTGTTATATAGAAGCTAAATGGCTGCCGAGATCGAAAGTTGTGAAAAGACATGATCACCTACGCCAGTAGGCCCGGTACTTGATGATGATGGTATAGAAGTTAACACAAGGGCAGTGTGTGTGTGTGTAGAATCTAAGACAAAAGCTTGGCTGTGGGGGAAATTAGAATTTAGAAACAAAAATCTCCCTGAAACATAAAAAAATGTGTTCACTTTCAAGACTTTCTATATGTAAAATAAAGATAAAATGGTGTTAAGTGAAACTAAAACGTTAATTATTGTCAGGTCGGGTAATTTGACCAGCTACTGTATACAGTAAAATAAAGGACTCAGCCTTAATAGCAAAAAAGACAGAAGTAATGGTAACAACATAGAAAAAGACATCACCTTAGTGCAAAATAAGGACAAGTGGAACAATATTAAAACAGGTAAATGAATTTAAATATTTGGGAACTTTGTTAACCTCAGACGGAAGATGTACAAAAGAGGTGAGATGCAGAATGGCTCAGGCAAAAGCAGCTTTCTAAAAAATGAGGAAGATACTATGCAATCTATTTTTGACAATAGAAACAAGAAAAAAGAGTTCTTAAATGTTATGTAGAGCCAGTCTTAACATATGGATGTGAATCATGGACAATAGGACAACAAACAAGAAAATCCCTGGAGGCTGTAGAAATGTGGTTTTACAGAAGAATGTTGAGAATATCATGGACAGCTAAGAAGAGTAATGAAAATGCTCTGAAAGAGGTCAAAGCAAAAAGAGATCTAATTTCCAATATTAGGAAGAAACAATCATCATTTTTTGGCCATGTAATGAGAAGAGAACAACTGGAATATATTGTGACAACTGGAAAAATTGAGGGACGAAGAGATAGAGGGAAGCAAAGAGAAAAGATACCAGACAGCTTAAGAGAATGACTTGGTAGAAGGTCAACAACAGAAATGATAAATAACTGTCGAGATCGAAAGTTGTGGAGAGACATGATTACCTACGCCAGTAGGCCCGGTATTCGATGATGATGATGATGATGATGATGATGATGATGATGTATACAGTAATCAGTACAACATGCGGCTGCCTTGCGGGTAAGCTCGGGAGAATAAAAGGCTAAGGGAGGGTACCCCGAAGTAAAACAACCCACTGCCTTGTGGGTGAGACTTTTTAGTCAAAGGCTAGCGGAGTCAACCGTAAACAAACCGACGGAAGGCAACAGAAAAACACCGTCGTAACTTCTTTGTACAATCATGAATCGCCACAATATTAGGAAGAAACAATCATCATTTTTTGGCCATGTAATGAGAAAATAAAAACTGGAATATATTGTAACAACTGGGAAAATTGAGGGACGGAGAGATAGAGGGAAGCAAAGAGAAAAAAAATACCAGACAGCTTAAGAGAATGGCTTGGCAGAAGGTCAACAACAGAAAAGACTTGATCACCTATGCCAGAAGGCCCTGTACATGATCATGACACATAGCTAATCAGAAGTCATTACACGCAACGCTCTAGCATCAAATACTTCCAACAAACTGACGAACATCTGGAGATCCAAAGTTCTCACTAAACGAACACAACTTAGATTGGTCAACTCCTGTGCTATACCAGTGCAAACATATGGATGTGAAAGTTGGAAATCCGTCCAGACTTTAGATAGGAAATTAATTGCATTTGAAAACAAATGCCCACGTAGGGTGTCAAATATAATCTGGAAAGATTATATTTCAAACGAACTGGTAGAGACAAATCACGAGAAGAATAAGTGTCGAGCTTTATAAGAAGAAAGACTACTCCATTAGGCATTCATGAAGAAACCATCTGGTATAAGAAGACAAGGGAGACCACACTCAGAACAATTGCTAGAGAAGGCACAACCATGGGATTTAAGAAACAACCACGAACTAGCAGCAAATCGTCAGTTGTGGGGAACTATAACTTCCGGCCTATGTGCCGCCTTCGGCCCGAGAGCTAAATGAATGAAGCAGTTAAACTAGTAAAGAGACTAAACAAACTGCGATGTTTTGGCAAAAAATCTTCGTGGGATGTGAGTAGAACGGTGAGACTGTTGTGGGGAGGAAATTGATTGATGGAGAGAGATAACAATGGGGGAAAGTTGGAATACCTGGTTCATCATCATCATAGAATGCCACCTCCGCAACGAAGGTTGGCTACCATGGAGCGCCATTCCGCTCTGTCTCTTGCTTTGATAGTGCAGATTATCATAGACTGACTTGTCCATCTTTTGCTGTTACTCGTCCATGCTAGTCTTGATCTGCCGCTTTTACCTTGTATTTTCCCTTTCAAGATTACCTTTAGTAGGCTGTTGTGTCTTTTAACATGTTCCAAAAATCTCATTTGTCGTGTTTGAATTGTGTTTTGTAGTTCTCTTTTCATTTTTAGTTGTTTAAAACTTCATCGTTTGTTTTCTTTCATTCAAATTAGTCATATTCTTCTATAAATCCACATTTCAAGGCTTCAGTTTTCTGTTCTGTTTTCATGTCTAATATATCCATGTTCCTGCGTCATACAGAAGCGTTGAGAAGATGTAACATTTTGCTATTGTTAGTTTTAGTCCTGATGTTATTTGTTTCGATGTTAGTATGTTCTTCATACAATTAAAAAAACTAGATGTTTAAGATCAAAGAAAGGAGAACTGTTGATTGATCAAGAAAACATAAGGGAACGATGGACAGAATACATTAAAGATCTTTATAATGATGAACGAACGGAAGTAAATATTAAGGATAATGGAGAAGGACCAGAAATGCTCAGAGAAGAAGTGGAAGACACATTGCGCAATATGAAAGCAGGCAAAGCTCCTGGACCTGATAATATAACTAAAGAAGAAATTGAAGCCATGGATGAATAACAAAAATATTGAATGATATCTACAACAGCGGATATATACCAGACGACATACTCAAATCAATATTCATAGCCCTACCAAGGAAATCGGGTGCGATTGAATGCGATGATCATCGCACAATAAGCCTTATGAGTCATATGACTGAGATATTACTAAGAATCATCACGCGAAGAGTGCGAAACAAAATCAGTCCAGAAATTAGCGATGAACAGTGTGGTTTTGTTGGAGGTAAAGGAACGAGCAATGCCATTTATATCATAAGATCTTTAGTAGAAAGAGCCATAGAGGTGAAAACAGATCTATACCTATGTTTCATAGATTACATCAAGGCATTTGACAAAGTACAGCACCAGGAAATAATCAAAATTTTAGAAAGCATAAACATAGTCAGCAAAGACCGAAGATCGTAACTTCTTTGTACAATCATGAATCGCCACAATATTAGGAAGAAACAATCATCATTTTTTGGCCATGTAATGAGAAGAGAACAACTGGAATATATTGTAACAACTGGGAAAATTGAGGGACGAAGAGATAGAGGGAAGCAAAGAGGAAAAAATAACAGACTGCTTAAGAGAATGGCTTGGCAGAAGATCAACAACAGAAATGATAAATAGCTGCCGAGATCGAAGGTTGTGGAGAGACATGATCACCTACGCCACTAGGCCCGGTACTTGATGATGATGATGATCTTCATGACATTAAAATTACTTTTTAGCCACCCCTGGATAACCTGAATAATAAAAATATGCAATGAAGATCAATCAAAAGATTGAACTTAAACTTTGTAACGAACTGGTTTATAAACAACATCATACAGAGGAAGTTAAAATATTTTCTATCTATCTATCTATCTATCTATCTATCTATCTATCTATCTATCTATCTATCTATCTATCTATCTATCTATCTATCTATCTATCTATCTATCTATCTATCTATCTATCTATCTATCTATCTATCTATCTATCTATCTATCTATCTATCTATCTATCTATCTATCTATCTATCTATCTATCTATCTATCTATCTATCTATCTATCTATCTATCTATCTATCTATCTATCTATCTATCTATCTATCTATCTATCTATCTATCTATCTATCTATCTATCTATCTATCTATCTATCTATCTATCTATCTATCTATCTATCTATCTATCTATCTATCTATCTATCTATCTATCTATCTATCTATCTATCTATCTATCTATCTATCTATCTATCTATCTATCTATCTATCTATCTATCTATCTATCTATCTATCTATCTATCTATCTATCTATCTATCTATCTATCTATCTATCTATCTATCTATCTATCTATCTATCTATCTATCTATCTATCTATCTATCTATCTATCTATCTATCTATCTATCTATTGTCCTTTCGAGCCGAAGACGGCACATAGGGCAGAACCACAATCTCAAAAACAGAAACCTTGCGTGCCAAAATGGCACATATTGCAGAGATCACTGCTTCTAAAATCTGTGGCGCTGTTTCCATAACAATACTTTTTACAATGACAGCTTGTCAAGCCATCGATCAATCTCCTTAGTTGCCTCTTACAACATGCCTGGCAGGTCACAGTGTTACTATTCTATACTTCCCTCATAATGAGGCCCCGGTAACACACAGGAAAATACTATGTCCACGTGAAAAGATTAAGCGGACGGGAATGAGCAATAATGGAAGACATTGTTTCTGAACGACGCATCAGGGGCAGACAAATGAGAAAGTGGTTTCAAGACATTAAGGAGACCTTGAACATGACAACAGAAGTGGGAGATCTGGCTAGAGGCAGAGATTCTTTCAGACGGACTGTGTTGAGTGCAAATTTCTGTAAGAGATCTGGCTAGAGACAGAGATTCTTTCAGACGGGCTGTGGTGAGTGCAAATTTCTGTAAGAGATCTGGCTAGAGACAGAGATTCTTTCAGACGGGCTGTGGTGAGTGCAAATTTCTGTAAGAGATCTGGCTAGAGACAGAGATTCTTTCAGACGGGCTGTGGTGAGTGCAAATTTCTGTGGGAGATCTGGCTAGAGACAGAGATTCTTTCAGACGGGCTGTGGTGAGTGCAAATTTCTGTGGGAGATCTGGCTAGAAACATAGATTCTTTCAGACGGGCTGTGGTGAGTGCAAATTTCTGTGGGAGATCTGGCTAGAGACAGAGATTCTTTCAGACAGGCTGTGGTGAGTGCAAATTTCTGTGGGAGATCTGGCTAGAAACATAGATTCTTTCAGACGGGCTGTGGTGAATGCAAAAATCTGTAAGAGATCTGGCTAGAGACAGAGATTCTTTCAGACGGGCTGTGGTGAATGCAAAATTTTGTAAGAGATCTGGCTAGAGACAGAGATTCTTTCAGACGGGCTGTGGCGAATGCAAAATTCTGTAAGATATCTGACTAGAGACAGAGATTCTTTCAGACGGGCTATGGTGAATGCAAATTTCTTTGGGAGATCTGGCTAGAGACAGAGATTCTTTCAGACGGGCTGTGGTGAATGCACATTTCTGTGGGAGATCTGGCTAGAAACATAGATTCTTTCAGACGGGCTATGGTGAATGCAAATTTCTGTGGGAGATCTGGCTAGAGACAGAGATTCTTTCAGACGGGCTGTGGTGAATGCACATTTCTGTGGGAGATCTGGCTAGAAACATAGATTCTTTCAGACGGGCTGTGGTGAATGCAAAAATCTGTAAAAGATCTGGCTAGAGACATAGATTCTTTCAGACGGGCTGTGGTGAATGCAAAATTTTGTAAGAGATCTGGCTAGAGACAGAGATTCTTTCAGACGGGCTGTGGCGAATGCAAAATTCTGTAAGAGATCTGGCTAGAGACAGAGATTCTTTCAGACGGGCTGTGGCGAATGCAAAATAATGTAAGATGAGATGAGATGAGATAAGATAAGATAAGATAAGATAAGATAAGATAAGATAAGATAACGGAGAAGAATAAAATTGATACCATTTTTTTAAATACGACGATGAGCTTAAATTGTAGAGAAATTATGAAGAAAACAAAGAAGAAAGTAATGACGATGCATAAGAAGATAAGACAAAGATAACATCGTGATAATATGGGGAAAATATAACGGAGGTGATGAAGACATTAGCCATTAGGCTTCCTATGAACATTATAGAAGGCCTAGTTTTGGTAAATATCTACCTGCCAGGTCTTCGTTAATGGTTGAGTGATCTACAAGGCAATTTTCCTGGTCTAGTGGCCATTGACAAAACCGGGGCGTGGCGTGCACGAGTATATTCTGGTTCGTTTTGAATAGCCGCAATTGAGGTCTGATGTATATACCTGAGCCACCGTCCCTGGAACAGTACGTCAAGGTTACGAAGCCTGGGCAGTGAGGTATATCACGGGTTTTCGGTTTATTTTTAGACTCCTTCTTCCCGCCCTTATTTGCCTTTCAGCGTCGAGGAAAGATATAATCGGCTGTCTTTTGTTCTTCTGTTGGCCTCCCCTACTGTTTTGATTCCTAGTGTTTCTAATATTCCATCAATCCATATTTTGCTCTTTTGTTCGCTCTTGGTGCTGTTGTTTCCTAGTGTTTCTAATATTCCATCAATCCATATTTTACTCTTCTGTTGGCCTCTCCTGCTGTTGTGTTTCCTAGTGTTTCTAATATTCCATCAATCCATCTTTTACTCTTCTGTTGGCCTCACCTGCTGTTGTGTTTCCTAGTGTTTCTAATATTCCATCAATCCATCTTTTACTCTTCTGTTGGCCTCTCCTGCTGTTGTGTTTCCTAGTGTTTCTAATATTCCATCAATCATTCTTTTACTCTTCTGTTGGCCTCTCCTGCTGTTATGTTTCCTAGTGTTTCTAATATTCCATCAATCCATCTTTCACTCTTCCGTTGGCCTCTCCTGCTGTTGTGTTTCCTAGTGTTTCTAATATTTAATCAATTCATATTTTTCATGGTTTTCCCTTGAGTCTGGTGTTCTCTTAACGTTTATTGAAAGCCCGTTATGTTGTGATTTGATCTTTCTGCCTTATCAATTGGCCAAATAATTTTATTTGTTGTTTCTTTATGTACATTATGGCGGGAATTATTCATTTGTTGTTTCCTTCCTCATGTACCTTTCAGCGTCGAGGAGAGATATAACCTGTGGTTTTTTTGTCTAAAGCAGGGTCAAAACAATTAAATGCATAAAAATGCGAAGCTGAGTAAAGCTAATTGTATGATGAAATTTTTAAAAAATATATAGAACAAAAAAAGGGGGAAAAATGGTAAGGTTAAAACTTTACGTAATAATTGAACAACACAAATGAGAACAACGTTTCGGCCCAATAGGCCTTTAGCAGGAATAAACATACAACACACACACAGATATGTATTTAAAACACAAAAATAATAAATAATTAAAAATAATAATAATTTCTAATAATAATTGCTCGTTTTGTGTGCGCACATTCTCACTCTGGTGCGTGCACACGTACCCCGTGTGTGTGCTGTGGCGTTCATTTTCCTTCTTATAACATCATAGTTTGTAGGGAATACCTTTTATTCTCGTTTTTATTTTAATTTTTTGTTTTAATTCGAAATTATTGTTTCATTATTAATTATTATTTATTATTTTTGTTTAAAATACATATTTGTGTGTGTGTGTTTGTGTGTATGTTTGTTCCCGTTGAAGGCTTATTGGGCCGAAACGTTGTTCTAGCTTGCGTCGTCGAATTATTACGTAAAGGTTTTTTTACCTTTACCAAACCTTTTTTTTCTAGTTTTTTTTCTCTTCTCACAAAGAACAATGTCACAACCACTACCAAGAACACTGCCAAGAACACTGCCAAGAACACTGCCAAGAACACTACCAAGAACACTACCAAGAACACTACCAAGAACACTACCAAGAACACTGCCAAGAACACTACCAAGAACACTACCAAGAACACTGCCAAGAACACTACAAAGAACACTGCCAAGAACACTACCAAGAACACTACCAAGAACACTACCAAGAACACTACCAAGAACACTACCAAGAACACTACCAAGAACACTGCCAAGAACACTGCCAAGAACACTACCAAGAACACTACCAAGAACACTACCAAGAACACTACCAAGAACACTGCCAAGAACACTACCAAGAACACTACAAAGAACACTACCAAGAACACTACAAAGAACACTGCCAAGAACACTACAAAGAACACTACCAAGAACACTACCAAGAACACTACCAAGAACACTACCAAGAACACTACAAAGAACACTGCCAAGAACACTACAAAGAACACTACCAAGAACACTACCAAGAACACTACCAAGAACACTACAAAGAACACTGCCAAGAACACTACCAAGAACACTACCAAGAACACTACCAAGAACACTACCAAGAACACTACCAAGAACACTACCAAGAACACTGCCAAGAACACTACAAAGAACACTGCCAAGAACACTACCAAGAACACTACCAAGAACACTACCAAGAACACTACCAAGAACACTACCAAGAACACTACCAAGAACACTGCCAAGAACACTACCAAGAACACTACCAAGAACACTACCAAGAACACTACCAAGAACACTACCAAGAACACTACCAAGAACACTACCAAGAACACTGCCAAGAACACTACCAAGAACACTACCAAGAACACTACCAAGAACACTACCAAGAACACTACCAAGAACACTACCAAGAACACTGCCAAGAACACTACCAAGAACACTACCAAGAACACTACCAAGAACACTACCAAGAACACTGCCAAGAACACTGCCAAGAACACTACCAAGAACACTACCAAGAACACTACCAAGAACACTACCAAGAACACTGCCAAGAACACTGCCAAGAACACTGCCAAGAACACTACCAAGAACACTGCCAAGAACACTACCAAGAACACTGCCAAGAACACTGCCAAGAACACTGCCAAGAACAATGCTTTTTCCTTCGACGCTAAAATGGGAGCCGCGATAGCTCAGTGGTTAGTGAACTGGACTACAAAGGACGAAATGTCGGGTTCGATCCTGATCGACGGCTTCCAGGTTCATCCAGTCTTAAATGGGTAACGGATTTTTTTTCTTTCCAAAGTAAAGCGGCACGGACGTAATACTGACCACTTTACCCCAAAAATCATGTGCTGAGGGTCTGTAAAAAATTATAAAAAATTATATATACACCATATTACCTTTGCGCCACTTGGCGTAAAGGGGTGCTTTACTTTTTTCGACGCTGAAATGCAATTAAAAAGGATAGAGAACAAGAGAAGTTCTTGCTGTTTTCAACCTAAATCCTTGCAATCTACTACTCGTTTTGCTACTATTCTTTGCTACGTTTCATCACCACATGAAAATGTGAAAATGAGTTACAAGAAATGTTGGACATTATAGTGAAATAAATCAGAAATAAAGGATCAGCCCTAATAGTAAAAAGACAGAGGTAATGGTAACAACAAAGAAAAAGACATCACCTCAGTGCAAAATAAGGACAAGTGGAACAATATTAAAACAGGTAAATGAATCTGGGAACATTGTTAACCTCAGATGGAAGATGTACAAAAGAGGTGAGATGCAGAATGGCACAGGCAAAAGCAGCTTTCCAAAAAATGAGGAAGATACTATGCAATCCATTTTTCAATGAAAGTGAGAAAGAAGACCAAATACACTTACAATCAGGCTTTGAGAAATGCTATGACGAGCAGTGGAGCGGGTGTGGGGGATGCCTCGGTCTGCAATGAAACTTTATTCCTTGAAAATAGAATAGAATATCTTAACAATGAGGAAGATACCATGCAACCCATTGTTGACAATAGAAACAAGAAAAACAGTTCTTAAATGTTATGTAGAGCCAGTCTTAACATCTGGATGCGAATCATGGACAATAGGACAACAGACAAGAAAATCACTAGAGTCTAGAAATGTGGTTTTACAGAAGAATGTTGAGAATACCATGGACAGCTAAGAAGAGTAATGAAGATGTTCTGAGAGAGGCCAAAGCAAAAAGAGAGCTAATTTCCAATATTAGGAAGAAACAATCATCATTTTTTGCCCATGTAATGAGAAGAGAACAACTGGAATATATTGTAACAACTGGGAAAATTGAGGGACGAAGAGATAGAGGGAAGCAAAGAGAAAAAATAACAGATAGCTTAAGAGAATGGCTTGACAGATGGTCAACAACAGAAATGATAAATAACTGTCGAGATCGAAAGTTGTGGAGAGACATGATCACCTACGCCAGCAGGCCCGGTACTTGATGATGATCATTAACAAAGCTACTATATACATCCTGTTTATGTAGAGCCTGTACTTATTATAACAGGACACTGAGCAATAATCGTGTGTATAAATACATTCTTGAACCGGTGTTAGTCCAAACTATAGTCGCGTAGGAATTGCATGCATGACCTGCCAGTAATTACCTTTTTAAGAGTAATGAGGCTGAAACTCTTGTTGATGCAGTTATCTCCAATAGCAAGACTCTGTGTTAAATATTACGATTTGGAATCCTAGTACTGGATGCCCCATTTTTTTATGTTTTTTTTTTTTTTTTCTTCATGGATTTATTTGCGAGTTTTGTTGAACTTCGCGTGTCCATGCATAATTGCTTTTGGTATTACATCATTTCTTTTCAAGAATTAGACACGAGGTGTTCTATCTGCCTAGACAGTCTACGCTCCCTTGCTTGCATTCAAACGATGACTCCGCTATTTGCCCTTATAAGGACGCTGAGTTGTCGTGTATGTGTTGTGTTGTGGTTTGCAGTGGAACTGTTATATTTGTGCCGTTCGTCCTAACATATCCGACTTCAGCACGACATTTTTAAATACCGGGTTGCCTTCCCTCTCTATCGACAGAGCATGTTACTCCCACTACTTCCAACCATCAATAGCACACTGTACTCTGCAGCTGTACAACTGAGAAGGACAGCTACTTCATGCGAGAAGTATTAAGCTGTAAAGAGCTCATACCTCACGGCTAACACGGGGATTAAGTCAAGTCAAGTCAAGTCAAGTCAAAAGGCTTTCCCTCTCGATCCCTATTGATTAGTCACATTAGAATGGTTATTTTATTCCTAGGGGCACCGAGAAGAGGTGGAGTAAAGTATGGGTAGTTCTGGTTCACCGATCTTATCGGAAGCCACCAGCTATGAGTCGCTGTCAGCTTCCAGTCCTGTTGCTGTCGAACATATCTGCCTCACACTCTGTGCTGATGTTTGTTTGGGAGGAATGCGTGGTATGGTGTAATATACACTCCTTCAAAGTATGGAGACAGTTTGACAAAAAGGACAGACCAAAATATTTGGCGTTTGGACTAGCATGCGGCCTTATACAGAAAACAGGGACAACACAGACATCACAGACAACACAGACATCACAGACAACACAGACATCACAGACAACACAGACAACACAGACATCACAGACAACACAGACATCACAGACAACACAGACATCACAGACAACACAGACAACACAGACATCACAGACAACACAGACATCACAGACAACACAGACAACACAGACATCACAGACAACACAGACATCACAGACAACACAGACATCACAGACAACACAGACATCACAGACAACACAGACAACACAGACAACACAGACATTACAGACAACACAGACATCACAGACAACACAGACATCACAGACAACACAGACAACACAGACATCAAAATGAAGATTCTACTACATGTGCTAGAGTAATAAAACTAACAATACAAAGAACGAAGAGGTAAAATGCTAAGAAAATACGTAATGTATATAATTAATACATTAATTTCCTGTGTGTTACCGGGGCCTCATTATGTGGGAAGTAAAGAATAGTGGCACTGTGACCTTCCAGGCATGTCGTAAGAGGCGACTAAGGAGGTTGATCGATGACTTGACAAGCTGTCATTGTAAAAAGTATTGTTATGGAAACAGCCATAGATTTTAGAAGCAGTGATCTCTGCAATATGTGCCACTTTGGCACGCAAGGTTTCTGTTTTTGAGATTGTGGTTCTGCCCTATGTGCCGTTTTCGGCTCGAAAGGACAATAGATAGATAGATGTAATTAATATATTACTTATGTGATACAGTATTTATGTGATACAGTATTTATGTGATATAGTATTTATGTGATACAGTATTTATGTGATATAGTATTTATGTGATACAGTATTTATGTGATATAATATTTATGTGATACAGTATTTATGTGATATAGTATTTATGTGAAACAGTATTTATGTGATATAGTATTTAGGGTTCGATCCCAACCGACGGCTTCCGGGTTCACCCAGCCTAAAATGGGTACCGGATTTTTTTTCTGGGAAAGTAAAGCGGCACGGACGTAATGCCGACCACATTACCCCAAAAATCATGTGCCGAAGGTATGTAAAAAGTATGGTCACTAACACCATATTCCCTATACGCCACTTGGCGTGACGGGGGTTCTTTACTTACTATATATGTAAAATATAGTATTTATGTAATGTAGTATTTATGTAATTCAGTATTTATGTAATATAATATTTCTGTAATGTAGTATTTATGTTATACAGTATATATGAGATATAGTATTTCAATAATAAAGTATATATATATATATATATATATATATATATATATATATATATAATAGTATTCATGTATTACAGTATTTATGTGATATAATATTTACGTAATGTAGTATTTTATGTGATGTAGTATATTCTCCTTACATACTTAATTATTTTCGCATCGTTTTATCTCATCCCTCTTTGTGGTATTAGTTTTATTACCCGAGCACATGTAGTGGAGTATATCTTCATTCTGCTGTTTGTGTTGTCCCTGTTTACTGAAGGCCGCATGTAGTGGAGTATATCTTCATTCCGCTGTTTGTGTTGTCCCTGTTTACTGAAGGCCGCATGTAGTGGAGTATATCTTCATTCTGCTGTTTGTGTTGTCCCTGTTTACTGAAGGCCGCATGTATTGGAGTATATCTTCATTCCGCTGTTTGTGTTGTCCCTGTTTACTGAAGGCCGCATGTAGTGGAGTATATCTTCATTCTGCTGTTTGTGTTGTCCCTGTTTACTGAAGGCCGCATGTAGTGGAGTATATCTTCATTCTGCTGTTTGTGTTGTCCCTGTTTACTGAAGGCCGCATGTAGTGGAGTATATCTTCATTCTGCTGTTTGTGTTGTCCCTGTTTACTGAAGGCCGCATGTAGTGGAGTATATCTTCATTCTGCTGTCTGTTTGTGTTGTCCCTGTTTACTGAAGGCCGCATGTAGTGGAGTATATCTTCATTCCGCTGTTTGTGTTGTCCCTGTTTACTGAAGGCTGCATGTAGTGGAGTATATCTTCATTCTGCTGTCTGTTTGTGTTGTCCCTGTTTACTGAAGGCCGCATGTAGTGGAGTAAATCTTCATTCTGCTGTCTGTTTGTGTTGTCCCTGTTTACTGAAGGTCGCATGTAGGCCGAAACGTCAAATATGTTGCATTGTCTTTTTTGTTAAGCTGTCACTATACTTTGTAGGAGTGTATGTTACACCCCACCACTTGTTTCCTACTACCAGCTTTACCGCAGTACTGCATTTATTTGCCTTACCCATGAAAGTTTGTTTAATTTTAACGGAGTCAGCGGGAGAATGTAGCATAAATGCTAGTTTGTTGATTTAATGATTAAAATGGTGTTCTTGGTTTCACTTGCTATGCTGGAGCTTTCACAGCGTAAATATTCTGCAATGTTAGGTCTTCTATATCAACAGACACCCCCCCCCCCAAACTACGGCAGAGACGATAATCCTAGGTAGTTGGTCCATTAATTTATTGGCAATCTGTTTTAGGGAATACATACATACATGCATACATACATACATACATACATACGTACATACATACATACATACATACATACATACATACATACATACATACATACATACATACATACATACATACATACATACATACATACATACATACATACATACATACATACATACATACATACATACATACATACATACATACATACATACATACATACATACATACATACATACATACATACATACACACACACACACGCATACATACACACGCATACATACATACATACATACATACATACATACATACATACATACATACATACATACATACATACATACATACATACATACATACATACATACATACATACATACATACATACATACATACATACATACATACATACATACATACATACATACATACATACATACATACATACATACATACATACATACATACATACATACATACATACATACATACATACATACATACATACATACATACATACATACATACATACACACACACAAAATACATACATACACACAAAATACATACATACACATACAAAAAAATAAATAAAAGTAACTTAGCTGGCAGGTTATTCATGCCCGCATCCAGGTGACTAGAGAAATTGGTCAAACGCCAGACTAGATATTTGTCTACAGATATAGCGACGTTTCTGAATGCATTACTCTCCCATGTGTAAAGACATAGTAGATCAAATACAGAGGATGAACCTGTTGAGCTGTCTGAAAACACTTGTACTTCAATATTAGTATAGCAGAAACACGTCAATAGCGAATAAACACATATTTCTATTATTAGTTGGCTAGAATGGTACAGGGAAAAGAACCAGGTGTTTTAAAAGTACTTGGATAAATCAATATTCCTGTATGGTACAGAAACATGGACATTAGACAAGAAAATAGAACAGAAAATTGAAGCCTTTAAAGTGTGGATCTATAGAAGAATAGGTAGAATTTGATGGAAAGAAAAGAAAACAAACGATGAAATTTTAAATCAACTGAAAATGAAAAGAGAACTATTAAACACAATTAGAACAAGACAAATAAAATTGTTGGGGCATGTTCAAAGACACAACAGCCTAATAAAAGTAATATTGGAAGGGAAAGTACAAGGTAAAAGAGGCAGAGGCAGGCCAAGACTAACATGGATGAATAGCATCAAAATATTGAAAGTCAACCTATGACAATCTGCACCATCAAAGCAAGAGACAGAGTGGAATGGCGCTCCATGGTAGCCAACCTTCGATGCGGAGACGGCACTCAATGATGATAGATAAATCAGAAAAATATCAGAAAACTAACTGCTATTTCAATATTACTTAGATAAATCAGAAAACTAACAACTATTGCAACAGTACTTTAGATAAATCAGAAAACTAACAACTATTGCAACAGTACTTAGATAAATCAGAAAACTAACAACTATTGCAACAGTACTTTAGATAAATCAGAAAACTAACAACTATTGCAACAGTACTTTAGATAAATCAGAAAACTAACAACTATTGCAACAGTACTTAGATAAATCAGAAACATAACAGAAATATAATAGCTAGCCCCAAAAAGGTTACATCACACGAGTTCGATATTTATTTATACCTGCAGTATCGCAGTGGTCAGTGAACGGGCTGCTAGTACAAAGAGGTTGGGGTTCGATTCTGATCGACAGCTTCTAGGTCTACGTAATCTTATATGGGTGCGGTTTTTTTTTTTTTGGGGGGGGGGGGGTACAGCACTGACGTAATACTGGCCAATTGCAAAAAAAGGAAATGTACCGAAGATATATTTTAACATATTATGGACACTATATTCCGCATACGCCACCAAGTGGCGTGACTGGACTCTTTTCTGTCTTCTTTCTTTGGAATTTTAGATGCTGCTGGTTGATTTCTGTTGAATCGACGATAAATTGGCACGTGTGGATGGCGCTAAACAGGCACGAGTCGCAATGTTTTGTAGTTAACAACGATCTGCGATATCTGAAGCTCTTCATCTTTAGCGATCAGCTATTGCTATGCATTTTGACATTTAGACCAGTTTGGGTCACGAACAAGGCGGTGCGTTTAAGGTTAACGCCGGTTCCCCATAACTTGTCATGTATGTTGTTTCTGTGGGTCATATTTGTATTCTTAGGGTGTTGAGAGTGCTGCAGTCCTGTAAGATATGCTCCGGAGTTTGTCTGGATGCTCCTGTGTTGAGAGTGCTACAGTCCTGTAGTGTATGCTCTGGAGTTTATCTGGATGCTCCTGTGTTGAGAGTGCTACAGTCCTGTAGGATATGCTCCTATGCAATGAGTGATATCTTACGTAGCTGTTCTCAGAGACCACCAAGACTTGTTCCGAGCATGATTATCTTGGCCTGCTCATGTCTACTGAGTTTGTTTAATCTGTAATGTTCTTGCTCATATTTTCCATATAACTCGCTTCATTCTGTTTTCCTGGCTTACTTCAGGATTGTCTATTTTAATTTGAGGCTCCGGTTTTTGGTTTGACTGTTGAAGGCTCCAACCTGCCTTTGGAGGAGTTCATCTGCCTTCTCATCTCCGGGGATGCCACAATGTGCTGGCATCTACTGCAGGACTAGTTCTGCCTTTTCTGACAGCGAACATATGTTGTTCTTTATTTCTTAAAAAAGAGACTGCCATGTTTCTGGCTTGACATCGTTTGTGTGACAGACTGGAGCATAGGTCTTCAACAAAAACTTTCAGCTCCCAGTGGAGCATAGGTTTTCAACAAAAACTTTCAGCTCCCTGTGGAGCATAGGTCTTCAACAAAAACTTTCAGCTCCCTGTTGAGCATAATTCTTCAACAAACACTTTCAACTCCCTGTGGAGTATAGGTCTTCAACAAACACTTTCAGCTCCCTAGATCGGTGACGATGACAATCTACACAATAAGTCACACCATTCTTTTAAAACCAGGTTTGTCGTCCGACTTTGATCTGCAAGGAGATTGTGTGGGACTTTATCGGTTATAGTTCACTAGCCCTGATCCTGAGAGCTGGCAGTAACTAGCTGATCACTTTCAACAAGTTTAATTTAGTTTATTTATTTTTATTTTTATTTTAGTCGACAGAGTATTCTCATTGCACATCGATAAAACCGCTTGAAACTTCTTCACTTTCAGTCGATTTTTGGCCCCGCAATAAGATTTATTGAAATAATCAATGTTCGAAATAAGATTAAATTTTAATCCAAATGGAGAACACGTCTTTGGCATATAAAACATCAAATATTGAGACATGCGCAGTACGAAGTAATCCCCCAATAACTGATGCCAATCTTTAACATGCAAGCTGTTGCTTTGATGCCAGCGGTTTTCAAACTGACGTGTTTTGTTGGGTCTTCTTGTTCTCTTTCAGCGTTGAAGTAGTGTGATCGTGCAAACGTGACTCTCACTCCATTTCATGATGGAAGGGTAGGAGCAATATCATGAGACAAGATGATCAGCCTGACGCGTGTTCGGTACTCATGTATGGAGGGGTGGGTACAACATCATGACACACGATGAGCTGGTCGCATGGTCAGTACTCGTATATGGAAGGTTAGGAACAACATCATGACACACGATAATCTGGTCGCATGGTCAGTACTCGTACATCGAGGGGTAGGTACAACATCATGACACACGATAATCTGGTCGCATGGTCAGTACTCGTACATCGAGGGGTAGGTACAACATCATGACACACGATAATCTGGTCGCATGGTCAGTACTCGTACATCGAGGGGTAGGTACAACATCATGACACACGATAAGCTGGTCGCATGGTCAGTACTCGTACATCGAGGGGTAGGTACAACATCATGACACACGATAATCTGGTCGCATGGTCAGTACTCGTACATCGAGGGGTAGGTACAACATCATGACACACGATAATCTGGTCGCATGGTCAGTACTCGTACATCGAGGGGTAGGTACAACATCATGACACACGATAAGCTGGTCGCATGGTCAGTACTCGTACATCGAGGGGTAGGTACAACATCATGACACACGATAATCTGGTCGCATGGTCAGTACTCGTACATCGAGGGGTAGGTACAACATCATGACACACGATAAGCTGGTCGCATGGTCAGTACTCGTACATCGAGGGGTAGGTACAACATCATGACACACGATAATCTGGTCGCATGGTCAGTACTCGTACATCGAGGGGTAGGTACAACATCATGACACACGATAATCTGGTCGCATGGTCAGTACTCGTACATCGAGGGATAGGTACAACATCATGACACACGATAATCTGGTCGCATGGTCAGTACTCGTACATCGAGGGGTAGGTACAACATCATGACACACGATAATCTGGTCGCATGGTCAGTACTCGTACATCGAGGGGTAGGTACAACATCATGACACACGATAAGCTGGTCGGTACTCGTGTATGTAGAGTGGATGTCGGCTGTGTCTGAATAATGGAGCTCAACGACCAAAGAAATGTCATGACTGTGGCTATTTCAACCTAAAAAGTAGGAGGTATATTCTCAGAATAATATAATGAAATAAAATTCAACAGCCAGGACCTACTTAAAAAGTGCAAATACCGCAACATTTAGGCATAGGGTCCTATTTTAGCTAACCTAAGATACAAGTTATTCTTCTTCTACCTTTCAGCTCCCCGTGGAGCATAGGTCTTCAACAAACACTTTCAGTTTTCTGTGGAGCATAGGTCTTCAACAAACACTTTCAAATCCCTGAGGAGCATAGGTTTTCAACAAACATTTTCAGTTCCCTGTGGAGCAAAGGTCTTCAACAAACACTTTCAGCTCCATGTCGGGCATATGTCTTCAACAAACACTTTCAACTCCATGTCGGGCATAGGTCTTCAACAAACACTTTGAAAGCTGTTCTGCTTGTTGTCAGTCTTTTAAGATCCTTCGATATCCTCCCCATCATCTTCTTCTGTTAGAATTATGGGAAAGTATCAGTTAAACACCAATGGATAAAGAGATACAACGAAGGCGATGGCGCTGGATAGGACACACACTACGGAATTCAACTGAGAGCATTACACAACGTGGCCTTTTTTTGGAATCCCCTGAAAAAGAAACAAAATATTCTTGGAAAAGACAGGTGAAAGAATAGATGAAGATAATGGAGAAGACATGGAATGATATTAAAAGAATGACAAGAAACAGAACGACTTGGTTAATGTTTGCTCAAGACTTTTGTTCCACATGGAGTTTAAAGTGTTTGTTGAAGACCTATGCTCCACAGGGAGCTGAAAGTGTTTGTTGAAGACCTATGCTCCACATGGAGCTGAAAGTGTTTGTTGAAGACCTATGCTCCACAGGGAGCTGAAAGTGTTTGTTGAAGACCTATGCTCCACAGGTAGCTGAAAGTGTTTGTTGAAGACCTATGCTCCACATGTAGCTAAAAGTGATTTTTGAAGACCTATGCTCCACATGGAGCTGAAAGTGTTTGTTGAAGACCTATACT